>CANNZV010006136.1:0-20499 GCA_947561585.1 Caprella mutica
GTTGGACTTTATTCATGTTTTCATGTGTTAAAACAACTATGATGTGGTGTGTCATCAAACATTAGTTAATTCAATTCATTTTATAGATTGAATCAACTTACTATTAGAGGTAAAAGTTACTTTTTGGAAAAATTTAAAATATGTTGAAGCAACTATGACAGAGTGTATTGTAGTAACTCACAAAGACTGTTAATCCAATGTATCTGGTGTATAAATTAACTTACTGTGAGATTTGGTGCTACTTTTTTTAAGTTTAGGAATGAGTCTTAGAGACTGTTTTGTTTTAACCCACGTCAATTTAACTACTTTTAAGTAGTACCTGCAACTCACCACGTAGGTAGGGGCAAAATCAAACCATTCATATGAGTCAAAACAAATCAAATTTGATTTGATTCAACTAATCCTTTCTCTGTGTGTAGTTCGTTAATATCTCTACATATTATTTCACATGTGTGCAGCTTTAGATCATATTTATGTGGTAAAAGCATGACAATAGCTCCACACTATATACCTACTTTATGTAATAGATAATTCTCCTAATAACGACCAATGTATAACGAATGGTTAATGTTGATCTACTAGTTCACTAGGACTGGTCAGATCTATTGGAGAGTTTCTATTACTAGGCATTTAATTTATCAATATCATCACAATAATACAAATAATAATTTAAATCAGGAATATATAAAAATACTAAATATATTAAATATTAACAGAGTATTCCAACAGAGTATTCCAACAGAGTATTCCAACAGAGTATTCCAACAGAGTATTCCAACAGAGTATTCCAACAGAGTATTCCAACAGAGTATTCCAACAGAGTATTCCAACAGAGAATTCGAACAGAGTATTCGAACAGAGTATTCAAACAGAGTATTCCAACAGAGTATTCCAACAGAGTATTCTAACAGAGTATTCCAACAGAGTATTCCAACAGAGTATTCCAGCAGAGTATTCAAACAGAGTATTCAAACAGAGTATTCCAAATTACTAATTAGATATTTCCAGTATTTTGTTTCTTCAATTATAACTATTCATCATTTTGCATAAGGCTAATTTTGTATGTTCTTCTTCAGTGTATCTATTAACAGTTTGTAATAAATTGCTGATGAAAATATTAGAGAAAATCAGGAAATATTGGAAAATATTAGAAAATATTATTACTATTAGAGCTTTTGTTTGTATAAATTTTAAGAAAATTCTTAAATAATTTTGAACTTTTCTTTGCATCTAATTTTTTCCTCACAATCGCATATTTTAATTCTTTTTAAATTCTCAAAATGAGAAATAGTTTGTCACAAGTTTTATTTTAGTTTTATTGTTCTTAATAATAAAGCCTTGACTGTGTAATAAAATTTTGGTACTTCCATATTATTTTATATATGAAATAATTTATTAACTCGTTGAGATTTATTTTAAATTATAAAGTTACATTATTGATAAATAAATAATTAAATTTGTATCAAATTAGAATATTAAAGTATAATGAAACTATACGATCTGGATAGGATAAAATATGCAGTGGATAAACCATGAAATTTATTATTCTTGTATTTCGTATAGAAATAAAATCTTAAACCACATTAAAATATATCCTGGAGTTTTGAGTCTAAATTTTGTCCCGAAAATACCCTTGAAACGCGTGATAAAATTACGACTATTTTTGAGTGTCTTCACTCTGGTGTAATTTAGGGTCAAAATACCATAATTAAGAATGGTAAAATGAGCCTTAATGACACTCTGAGTTAGTAACGAATGAGAAATAAGGAACATGTGATAATGATTCTAGTGACATGGAAGACAAAAGAGTTTGGGTCATGAATGTGTGAAGGTTAGGTTCGAATTGGAGTGCTATATAAAGTCACCTGATTGTTGTTCAGGTCACAGTATCTCTTCACTACTCACTCAAACAACAACAACAACAACAACAAGAACAACAACAACAAGATGCTTACTGTGAGTGAACTGTGAGAGTAGATGAAAACCTGCCTGAGAAATTGAGAGAAATTGAGTTTTCTTCATTTATTTCTAACTTAGGACTTTTGTTGTAATTATCTGAATTGTCATTGCAGTTACCCGTTGTCCTGTTGGTGGCTGCCGTTGCAGTGTCCGGAGCCCCTCAGTCCTACAACCAGAGGTCGGGTAACACCAGGTTCATCCCCATTGTGAGTTACAACAACAACGGTCCTCTAAACGGCGTGTACGACTTCGACTACGAAAGCGCTGACGGAACCCGCCGTCAGGAACAGGGTGCCCCCAACGGACCAAAGGGGGCTGTGACTTCACAGGGGGGATGGAGCTTCACTTTCCCCGATGGTTCCCCCGGAAAGTTCAGTTTCGTAGCTGACGAAGGTGGTTACAGAGTGGAGTCTCCACTTCTGCCCACTCCTCCACCCATGCCAGCCCACGCTCTCGAACAGATCGCCTTTGCTCGGCAGCAACGCACCAGTGGAAGAAACAATTACAACTAAAGGTCTTAATTTACCGAAACATCCACATCACTGCAACCAAGTCAGCTGTTTCTGTTTTGGGAATATTATTGAAATATAAGGGATGGGGGGAATGTAATATTGTTTTCATTTTTTAATGAAAATAATTTGAATTTGTTAATACTTAGGTATTGAGACCAGACATGTAAACTATAGGATATTTCTGAATAAAATTATTGCATGTTAGTGATTTATCCTTTAACCTTTAGCAATTATCATAGAATGATAATTTTATGATCTATGACCATTTTAGCAATTATCATAGAAATAACTTATAAAACCTCAAGTCCTGATTTTATAGTTATTCAACTATAATTTATCATCAAGTTCAAGTAATATCTGCACTATATTGATTCGTCATACAAACTGGAGCAAGTAAAGATAACGGACCAGAATACATTTCTTAGTTTTAAAAAATATTTGCTTTAGGATTTTATACAAGCCACAAATTGTCTTTGGGCCCCAAAGACAATTATATTATTTACCCATTTTTTTCAGAGTCTACTGTATTAACTTAATTAAAATCCATTGCTACTGTAATATCTAGGGTTGTGACAATATGCGTTTTGTATAAAAATATAGTCTTGAGCATAATTGAAATAAAGAATATTCTTTATATGAAAAAAATGTTCTCGTTATGAATAAAATATATTTTTCAATAGAACATATTCTTTTCATGAATAAATACTATTATTCTTTAATAAGACGTTTCGTCGACAAATTTTCATAAAAAGGATATTAACACACTCTAATATTTCAAAACATGTACTTTAACAGAAGAATGTATCAAACGATCAAATTACAAAATAGAATAATGGTGAGGAGGAAAACTATTCAATATATTTCAATCGTTTTTCTACTTTAACACTAAACCAAAACTATTCAATAATAACAAATTATTTTAAAGTAATTTGAAAAATTGTATATAAGACAAAACTAAAAATATATATTATATATATCGCATCAAATAATGAAATCTATGAAATCTAAATGACCGTATCCACACACAAAGAACATTCTTAAATTTAATTCTTTGTCTATAACTAGCCTTTCAACGAAACGTCTGTCAACTCGTACAGGTATCATACAGGTACCATCGGCACTTACAATTCACTCAGTGTCAATTCACCCACATGGGCAGTTCACTCAGTGGCAATTCCCACGAATGGGAAGTTCACCCAGTGGCAATTTGTCCCGTGGCAACTCTCCTAGAACCTTAAATTCACTTCAAGCAAAATTAATTGCAAAAAATAATAATAAAATGAAAATAATAAAAGTTAGATATATTTCTACATATTAATGACTATTATCAATAGAAGCGTTTTGTTCACTACTATAATTTATCTTATCTATTCTAGGCGATCATATACTTATGATATACTTTGATTAATCGGTAAATTTTTATTGTATACGTACGTAATCCGCGTGTTCTTTTATTAGGAATTGTGGATTTACGCGTACATATATAATAGGAAATACATTTTTTGTTGTTTTTAAGGACACTCAAAACTTTCCAGTTATATTAGTTTTTCATAAAATAATTTTCGTCGAAATAAAAACTTTTTACCGTAATTGAAGGCGTTTATCAAACTAAAAGTCCGCACAATCATGCAATTGAGTAAATTAAAATACAATTAAAAGTATGCAATCATTTATCTCTATTTATGTTCATGACTCATTCATTTTATTAGAGTTAGTTTAAATCCATCAGAGGTTGAATGAACAGTAATTGCTCAGATCACCAATTAGTCAAATTTTTAAAGTTAGTTATGAACCTACTACTGGAGGAGACAGTGACACTACTGGAGGAGACAGTCTAATCATTATTTAAAGAATTATTTTATTAAAACTCGTACCTACAAATGAACTATCACACAGAGAAAGGATTAGTTGAATCAAATTAAATTTGATTTGTTTTGACTCATATGACTGGGTTATTTTTGCGCCTACCTACGTGGTGAGTTGCAGGTACTACTTAAAAGTAGTTAAATTGACGTGCGTTAAAACAAAACAGTCGGTTTGACTCACTCTTAAAATTAAAAAAAGTTGCGCCAACTCGCATAGTAAGTTAATTTATACACCAGATACATTGTATTAACAGTATTTGTGAGTTCCTACAATACACTCTGTCATAGTTGTTTCAACATACTTTAAAATTCTCAAAAAAGTAACTTTTACCTCTCATAGTAAGTTGATTCAATCCAAAAATCAATTGAATTAACTAATGTTAGATGACACACCACATCATAGTTGTTTTGACACACATGAAAACATGAATAAAGTCCAACCAACTGACGTAATAAATTGATTCAAAGAATAAATTGATGACCAATTAAATATGAGTAAACTTTTTTCTCTGTGAATTTGTAAGTTTGTCGTTTTCAAAATTCTACTGTTTTCATAAAGGATCTGATACATTGTAAGACATATTATATTATTGATTAAATCAAACTAATCTATAATGCTATGTATTATCATCATTTCAAATTCATTTTTTGACTGTTTGAACAAACGCAAACTGCTGTACGAATTGGAATGCATGGCAGTTTTGTACATTTCAGTCATCCCCTACTTAATTTATATGTATAATAACACAAAACTACATGTTTTATTTTGAAGGTTTATTCTAGTCACAACATCAAGGCAAATAATATCAGAGTCACGCTCTTGATAACTTGATAGTAAATACGCATTGAAAGTTTAGAAGTAAAGTGTATGGACCATCTGGCTCTCGCATGTATAAATATAATTTATATTTTATACCTAACACTTTTTAGGAAAAATAATTAATTGGACGCTGGATATTTGTGATGAAACTATTTATTTTAGAGATGAATAAAATTTTATTTGTTGATAGGAAGGAGGCTGAAATAGTTAATTTATTTGTTTGTTAATAGTATTTTCAGGTTTTATTACCCATTGCACAATATCTGAGTGAAAATTGTATTGAAATATAAAATATTTAAAATTCCAGACCAGTTTTTTAATTATTGCTCCAATTCTATAAAGATATTGTATTTATTAAAAAATCACTTTTCGTCGTATAAATTATCTAATAGCATAGTAAATAAATAGAGAAGTATACCAAGTACAATATTGGAACATCAGAAAATACTCTGAGTGACGTCACACAAAGTATTTTCCTTCTGTTTTTAAATAAAAAATGTGCTATTATTCAGTTAAATGTGCATTTCCAAGGAAATTAACTTACATAAAATTGTTTTTATCACGTTTTACACTCTATTCACTTATAATATTTACCTTATAATACTTATAATATTTGAGAGTACTCTGGTGTGACGCCATTTGTTTACATCGTTTCTGAAGAATGGATCAAGTTCACTGTCAATGAATTCGAAACTTAGTATACTTCTCTATTTATTTACTATGTCTAATAGTATCGAAAAACAAAAATAAGTAAATATTAACAAATCCCCCCTAAATATATTTCAATTTCCAAATAATGACCATTGACCAGTTCACATGGTTTCTATGTAGTCAGGGATGTGATTGTTTTAGTCTGTCAAGTAATAAATTTAGTTATAATTGTTTACATTTGGGATATTGTTCATAATCAAAAATCAATCAACAAATCATTTATTTTATTCAGAAATTACTTTTGGTGTCCATGTACCAAATAGTAAACGATTCACCTGCACACTTAATTTCAATTTCCAAAACAGGAACAGCTGACTTGGTTGCAGTGATGTGGATGTTTCGGCCTGTCTCGTAAGACCTTTAGTTGTAATTGTTTCTTCCACTGGTGCGTTGCTGCCGAGCAAAGGCGATCTGTTCGAGAGCGTGGGCTGGCATGGGTGGAGGAGTGGGCAGAAGTGGAGACTCCACTCTGTAACCACCTTCATCAGCTACGAAACTGAACTTTCCGGGGGAACCATCGGGGAAAGTGAAGCTCCATCCCCCCTGTGAAGTCACAGCCCCCTTTGGTCCGTTGGGGGCACCCTGTTCCTGACGGCGGGTTCCGTCAGCACTTTCGTAGTCGAAGTCGTACACGCCGTTTACAGGACCGTTGTTGTTGTAACTCACAATGGGGATGAACCTGGTGTTACCCGACCTCTGGTTGTAGGACTGAGGGGCTCCGGACACTGCAACGGCAGCCACCAACAGGACAACGGGTAACTGCAATGACAATTCAGATAATTACAACGAAAGACCTAAGTTAGAAATAAATGAAGAAAAACTCAATTTCTCTTAATTGATCTTCAGGCAGGTTTTCATCTACTCTCACAGTTCACTCACAGTAAGCATCTTATTGTAGTTGTTTTTGTTGTTGTTGTTTGAGTGAGTAGTGAAGAGATACTGTGACCTGAACAACAATCAGGTGACTTTATATAGCACTCCAATTCGAACCTAACCTTCACACATTCATGACCCAAACTCTTTTGTCTTCCATGTCACTAGAATCATTATCACATGTTCCTTATTACTCACTATTTCTCACTTGTTTTTCATCTTTTTTGTAACACAGTCTTATGAGTACCTATATTCTATATATTCCTTATAGTATTTATTATTGTATGTATAATGGAAATCTATTATTCCATTATTACATTAGTGTGACGTCAGCAATCGAAATATTAAGAATCCAAAAAAATTCATCGGTTTTCCGTTTTTCGACTTGTTGCTTCAGACTCTAATAATATGTATAACTAGATTGAGTGCACTCGGTAGAGCGCATACTTTCGCTGCTGCTTATAAATTACCTTGACCATCAAATAATACTAGAGTTATAAATTTACTTTTATCTCAAACCTTTGATCTGTTTGCTCCCAAAATATTATAAACCGGTAATTGGATAGTGAGTGACCAATTTCGTCACACCAAATTTCATGCAATATGATTTTAAGAGTTATAAATCGTCTTGACCTTGATCTTTGACTTTTGACCGGATAGCTCCCAAAACTCTACCAGATGGTTCCTGGACCTTCACCAATCGTTTCATAAAATTTCAGGCAATATCGTTGAATGAATACTGTTGAGTTATTAAGTTATAAGTGGCCTTGACCTTGATCTCTGACCCGATCAGTCTCAAAATTAAACCAAATGGTTCTTAGATGTTGACTAATCGTCCAACAAAATTTTAGGCAATTTGGTATAATACTTTTTGAGTTATATGAATAGCAAGATGATAAATAAATAAATAAATGCCGGGTAAAATACAAGCAACTTTTTTGAATTTGAATTTTTTTATTCGGCTTCAAATAGTAAAGAATTTCTTACGAACTTCAACTGAAAAAATAAATTATAATAAAATTGAGTTTAAGTAATCATTGATTGAACTATTTATCTCAATTTTTTGTGTCACTCATGCAAAAATCGTGTTAGACTGTATATGTGAACTGGGTCTAGGATATTTCTTCCACGAATTGCTTTATTTTGTATTTTAAAGTGTATATGGGATATATTTCATAATAATTTTCATATTACATTAATAGCCAGGTGTAACTAAATGATATTATTACAGTGATTTAAGCCGAACCATTTCATATATGCTTATGGTAGTTATTGTGAAAATACACTGCAAAAATTGTTGTTAGAAAGAAAGCCACGTTTTCAATGATAAAGTAGGTACTATAATAATTTCGAGACATGCCTCGTTATTATTACAGATTTTATAAAACCATGGGAGAAGGAGCAGGAGAAGAAGATTACGATAAGAATTAAGGCAAAGACCATAAATTTCTAATTACCATCAAAAAAGGGTGATTTCTACTTTAATATTGCAGAATTATATAAATAGTATATAATAAACAATATGTACACATTATAATTGTAATACAAAATAAAGCATTCCGTGGACGAAATGTCCGTGGACGAGATGTCTGTGGACGAAATGTCGTTGCATGATCTGCACTATGACGTCACGCTAATGTTTTAAAGCTACAACAGTCAATGTGAAATTAATAGGGTTTCATCTTCTATTTCAAGATACATTGACATCTTACGTAAGATCAATTGCATTGTACCAGAAAGAGCATTATTAGTTATATATAATTCCTTTATTCACTCTCGCTTGATGTATGCTATAAAATTGTGGTATGGCACAGCTAACTATTTAATTATAAAGACATATGTTGTTCAAAAGAGAGCTATACGCGCAGTAAAAGGAAGTCACTATATCTTGCTCATACTGCTGATGTGTTCAGGGAGTTTGAAGTGATGAATATAAATAGACTGTACAGGTATAAATTAGGTAATTTTGTATATAAAACTGTGAATATAGAAATTATTTTCCATCTCTACTAGAATACATTGAATCAAATACAGGTAATCACTCTCATTCTATTAGAAATGTAGCTAACATTACTTTGCCCCTGTTTAATAGATTCAATATCACAGAATAGTATTCATTATACAAGTTGTAATGTGTGGAATAGTTTGGACACTAGTTTAAAATCTATTGAAACATTTTTACTATTCAGGCATAAGTTTAAGCTACTAAAGCTAGGTTTACTTGAAAGCCAATAATGTTTTTTTTTCTTGTTCCGATTTTAGAATTTCAATCCTCAATCCTCAATAAAATTCATAATTTTAACTAGGTTGCCCTTGAAGCGTTTAAGCTTACCGGGCCTTGATGTTCTTTATATTTTTTTGTGTGTTTTCAAATATATATATTAACTGTATGGTCCTGGAGCTCCAAACTCCTTGATCAAATTATATGGGAACATTTTGTTAAATAAATAAATAAAAATAAATAAAATGTAGAATTTAAGTTGTCGTAATTTTAGACTCACAGGACAACTGTTCACTGAATAGAGAAGGAAAACATCTATCTAAATGGAAAAGGCGTTTCAATCAGAAGTCAAACAGTGACAACATGAGATTAAAATTATCAATTATGATTTGAAGAGTAAGTAAATAAGTAAATTCTCTTCAAATTTTTTACTCCTTTTGGAAGTTCTAAAATTTATATATCGGTATACTGTGGATTCTGAATGAATTCAGCTCTACAATAAACTCCATAATAGACTTATGTTTTATGTTTTACTGTCACACAGTAAAAAGAATATGAATTTTCCTCAATGTTACATTGAGGAACTATGCATTCTTTAAACCATTGTCTGTCCGTCACGCTAACCTCTGATACGCTTGGCAAGCAGCTGCAGGTAAAAATACGAATTTGCAAATTGATTTTAATTTTTTCTATACTTTTTAATAAGTTGAAAATATTTGAATAAAAGCGCAGCCAGAGGTAAAATATGTATATTGGATAGACTGTCCTTTTGTCAGTGTTCAAAAGATTGGTATATTAATTAAAGAGCACGCGATTAATTAATATTCAATAGATATAAATAATCTGTAATCTTTCTATACTTGGTTGACTTCTTGAAAATAATTACCATGTAATGTTGTTAACTCCTATTTTGATATATTGTGATTGAACTACGGTTTTTGTTCTTTCAAAAACTGATCCTCAATAATATTAAATATTAGGTACATCTAACGATTACATTTCACTAGGAATTGTAAGAATTTTAATTTTACTAGAAATGACATAATTTAACGTAATATTCTAAATGTAAATTTGTAACATTTCGTAAGCAGCTAAAAATAATTATACTAATTATACCCCACTATGCATAACTCAAGCCTCCAAATTCTACAGAAGAATAGTTGCAAACATGCAAGAAAATAGTCTTTTGTTAATTAACTTTTAACGAATTTACTGGTTCGTAGAAGAAATATTTTAAATTTGAATAATTTGTAAACAGTGAAATCATCAGAAAATGAATTGCCGCCCCTAAACAAACTAGATTCTCAAATAAGTAATTGAATACAATTTGAAATTAATTGCATTTTGAAGAATGAACTTGAATGAAAGAGTTTATTATAAATAAAATATTTTTTTTTTATAATTAGTAGATAAATTATATTAAATCCTATTTTATTGATTAAATAAAAATATTATATTCAGTTAAACTTAAATGACGAAGTATAATACAAATCATGTAATATAATTAACCACTACGATTGCGTGAAATTATTACATAATCTAGGGTCAAAATACCATAATTAAGAATGGTAAAATGAGCCTTAATGACACTCTGAGTTAGTAACGAATGAGGAATAAGGAACATGTGATAATGATTCTAGTGACATGGAAGACAAAAGAGTTTGGGTCATGAATGTGTGAAGGTTAGGTTCGAATTGGAGTGCTATATAAAGTCACCTGATTGTTGTTCAGGTCACAGTATCTCTTCACTACTCGCCTAAACAACAACAACAAAAACAACTACAACAAGATGCTTACTGTGTGTGAACTGTGAGAGTAGATGAAAACCTGCCTGAAGATCAATTGAGAGAAATTGAGTTTTTCTTCATTTATTTCTAACTTAGGTCTTTCGTTGTAATTATCTGAATTGTCATTGCAGTTACCCGTTGTCTTGTTGGTGGCTGCCGTTGCAGTGTCCGGAGCCCCTCAGTCCTACAACCAGAGGTCGGGTACACCAGGTTCATCCCCATTGTGAGTTACAACAACAACGGTCCTCTAAACGGCGTGTACGACTTCGACTACGAAAGCGCTGACGGAACCCGCCGTCAGGAACAGGGTGCCCCCAACGGACCAAAGGGGGCTGTGACTTCACAGGGGGGATGGAGCTTCACTTTCCCCGATGGTTCCCCCGGAAAGTTCAGTTTCGTAGCTGACGAAGGTGGTTACAGAGTGGAGTCTCCACTTCTGCCCACTCCTCCACCCATGCCAGCCCACGCTCTCGAACAGATCGCCTTTGCTCGGCAGCAACGCACCAGTGGAAGAAACAATTACAACTAAATGTCTTAATTTACCGAAACATCCACATCACTGCAACCAAGTCAGCTGTTCCTGTTTTGGGAATATTATTGAAATATGGGGGATGGGGGGAATGTAATATTGTTTTCATTTTATATGAAAATAATTTGAATTTGTTAATACTTAGGTATTGAGACCAGACATGTAAACTATAGGATATTTCTGAATAAAATTATTGCATGTTAGTGATTTATCCTTTAACCTTTAGCAATTATCATAGAATGATAATTTTATGATCTATGACCATTTTGGCAATTTTCATAGAAATAACTTATAAAGCCTCAAGTCCTGATTTTATGGTTATTCAACTATAATTTATCGTCAAGTTCAAGTAATATCTGCACTATATTGATTCGTCATACAAACTGGAGCAAGTAAAGATAACGGACCAGAATACATTTCTTAGTTTTAAAAAATATTTGCTTTAGTATTTTATACAAGCCACAAATTGTCTTTGGGCCCCAAAGACAATTATATTATTTACCCATTTTTTTCAGAGTCTACTGTATTAACTTAATTAAAATCCATTGCTACTGTAATATCTAGGGTTGTGACAATATGCGTTTTGTATAAAAATATAGTCTTGAGCATAATTGAAATAAAGATTATTCTTTATATGAAAAAAATGTTCTCGTTATGAATAAAATATATTTTTCAATAGAACATATTCTTTTCATGAATAAATACTATTATTCTTATAAATTACAATAATTTTTTGTTCTGAGATAGGTCATGTAAGCAACAAATTTCCTAGTTACAGTACTTCTTTTAGTCTATATAGTGAACTCCTGTAAAGTGAATGAGTTAGGTTGTAGCCAATAGAAAATAAGAATGTAGCTATTTTAGATGAAGAAACAATAGAATTAATAAGAATGTGTGTATTAAAAGAAGGCCTTGGTCCACCATGACATGCTGAAATTATTCGATCATACATGTCGAATTAAAGTTAATGTGAATTTGTTGAAACCTGTTCACTGTTCAGTGTTCACTATATGTAGAAGAGTGTTATTAATCAGCTATTTCAAAATGCATTCTCATAATCTCATTTTATGGTGTGCAGACTTTTCGTCGACAGACACTTAGTCGACAAGAAGTTTCGTCGAGAGGGCTTTTCGTCGACTAGACGTTTCGTCGACAAATTTTCATAAAGTGGATATTAACACACTCTAATGTTTAGAAACATGTACTTTAACAGAAGAATGTATCAAACGATCAAATTATAAAATAGAATAATGGTAAGGAGGAAAATTATTAAATATATTTCAATCGTTTTTCTACTTTAACACTAAACCAAAACTATTCAATAATAACAAATTATTTTAAAGTAATTTGAAAAATTGTATATAAGACAAAACTAAAAAATATATATTATATATATCGCATCAAATAATGAAATCTATGAAATCTAAATGACCGTATCCACACACAAAGAACATTCTTAAATTTAATTCTTTGTCTATAAGTAGCCTTTCAACGAAACGTCTGTCAACTCGTACAGGTATCATACAGGTACCATCGGCACTTACAGTTCACTCAGTGTCAATTCACCCACATGGGCAGTTCACTCAGTGGCAATTCCCACGAATGGGAAGTTCACCCAGTGGCAATTTGTCCCGTGGCAACTCTCCTAGAACCTTAAATTCACTTCAAGCAAAATTAATTGCAAAAAATAATAATAAAATGAAAATAATAAAAGTTAGATATATTTCTACATATTAATGACTATTATCAATAGAAGCGTTTTGTTCACTACTATAATTTATCTTATCTATTCTAGGCGATCATATACTTATGATATACTTTGATTAATCGGTAAATTTTTATTGTATACGTACGTAATCCGCGTGTTCTTTTATTAGGAATTGTGGATCTACGCGTACATATATAATAGGAAATATATTTCTTATATTTTTGGTTGTTTTTAAGGACACTCAAAACTTTCAAGTTATATTAGTTTTTCATAAAATAATTTTCGTCGAAATAAAAACTTTTTACTGTAATTGAAGGCATTTATCGAACTAAAAGTCCGCACAATCATGCAATTGAGTAAATTAAAATACAATTAAAAGTATGCAATCATTTATCTCTATTTATTGTTCATGACTCATCCATTTTATTAGAGTTAGTTTAAATCCATCAGAGGTTGAATGAACAGTAATTGCTCGGATCACCAATTAGTCATTTTTTTAAAGTTAGTTATGAACCTACTACAGGAGGAGACAGTGACACTACTGGAGGAGACAGTGACACTACTGGAGGAGACAGTCTAATCATTATTTAAAGAATTATTTTATTAAAACTCGTACCTACAAATGAACTATCACACAGAGAAATGATTAGTTGAATCAAATCAAATTTGATTTGTTTTCACTCATATGACTGGGTTATTTTTGCGCCTACCTACGTGGTGAGTTGCAGGTACTACTTAAAAGTAGTTAAATTGACGTGCGTTAAAACAAAACAGTCGGTTTGACTCACTCTTAAAATTAAAAAAAGTAGCGCCAACTCGCATAGTAAGTTAATTTATACACCAGATACATTGGATTAACAGTCTTTGTGAGTTCCTACAATACACTCTGTCATAGTTGTTTTAACATACTTTAAAATTCTCAAAAAAGTAACTTTTACCTCTCATAGTAAGTTGATTCAATCCATAAAATGAATTGAATTAACTAATGTTTGATGACACACCACATCATAGTTGTTTTAACACACGTGAAAACATGAATAAAGTCCAACCAACTGACGTAATAAATTGATTCAAAGAATAAATTGATGACCAATTAAATATGAGTAAACTTTTTTCTCTGTGAATTTGTAAGTTTGTCGTTTTCAAAATTCTACTGTTTTCATAAAGGATCTGATACATTGTAAGACATGTTATACTATTGATTAAATCAAACTAATCTACAATGCTATGTATTATCATCATTTCAAATTCATTTTTTGACTGTTTGAACGAACCTACACTGCTGTACGAATTGGAATGCATGGCAGTTTTGTACATTTTAGGCATCCACTACTTAATTTATAGGTATAATAACACAAAACTACATGTTTTATTTTGAAGATTTATTCTAGTCACAACATCAAGGCAAATAATATCAGAGTCACGCTCTTGATAACTTGATAGTAAATACACATTGAGAGTTTAGAAGTAATGTGTATGGACCATCTGGCTCTCGCCTGTATAAATATAATTCATATTTTATACCTAACACTTTTTAGGAAAAATAATTAATTGGACGCTGGATATTTGTGATGAAACTATTTATTTTAGAGATGAATAAAATTTTATTTGTTGATAGGAAGGAGGCTGAAGTAGTTAATTTATTTGTTTGTTAATAGTACTTTCAGGTTTTATTACCCATTGCACAATATCTGAGTGAAAATTGTATTGAAATATAAATTATATAAAATTCCAGACCAGTTTTTTAATTATTGCTCCAATTCTATTAAAGATATTGTATATATTAAAAAATAACTTTTCGTCAAATAAATTATCTAATAGCATAGTAAATAAATATAGAGAAGTATACCAAGTACAATATTGGAACATCAGAAAATACTCTGAGTGACGTCACACAAAGTATTTTCCTTTTGTTTTTAAATAAAAAATGTGCTATTATTCAGTTAAATGTGCATTTCCAAGGAAATTAACTTACATAAAATTGTTTTTATCACGTTTTACACTCTATACACTTATAATATTCACTTTATAATACTTATAATATTTGAGAGTACTCTGGTGTGACGCCATTTGTTTACATCGTTTCTGAAGAATGGATCAAGTTCACTGTCAATGAATTCGAAACTTAGTATACTTCTCTATTTATTTACTATGTCTAATAGTATCGAAAAACAAAATAAGTAAATATTAACAAATTCCCCCTAACTATATTTCAATTTCCAAATAATGACCATTGAACAGTTCACATGGTTTCTATGTAGTCAGGAATGTGATTGTTTTGGTCTGTCAAGTAATAAATTTAGTTACAATTGTTTACATTTGGGATATTGTTCATAATCAAAAATCAATCAGCAAATCATTTATTTTATTTAGAAATTACTTTTGGTGTCCATGTACCAAATAGTAAGTATTAGCGATTCACCTGCACACTTAATTTCAATTTCCAAAACAGGAACAGCTGACTTGGTTGCAGTGATGTGGATGTTTCGGTAAATTAAGACCTTTAGTTGTAATTGTTTCTTCCACTGGTTCGTTGCTGCCGAGCAAAGGCGATCTGTTCGAGAGCGTGGGCTGGCATGGGTGGAGGAGTGGGCAGAAGTGGAGACTCCACTCTGTAACCACCTTCATCAGCTACGAAACTGAACTTTCCGGGGGAACCATCGGGGAAAGTGAAGCTCCATCCCCCCTGTGAAGTCACAGCCCCCTTTGGTCCGTTGGGGGCACCCTGTTCCTGACGGCGGGTTCCGTCAGCGCTTTCGTAGTCGAAGTCGTACACGCCGTTTAGAGGACCGTTGTTTTTGTAACTCACAATGGGGATGAACCTGGTGTTACCCGACCTCTGGTTGTAGGACTGAGGGGCTCCGGACACTGCAACGGCAGCCACCAACAGGACAACGGGTAACTGCAATGACAATTCAGATAATTACAACGAAAGACCTAAGTTAGAAATAAATAAAGAAAAACTCAATTTCTCTCAATTGATCTTCAGGCAGGTTTTCATCTACTCTCACAGTTCACTCACAGTAAGCATCTTGTTGTTGTTGTTGTTTGAGTGAGTAGTGAAGAGATACTGTGACCTGAACAACAATCAGGTGACTTTATATAGCACTCCAATTCGAACCTAACCTTCACACATTCATGACCCAAACTCTTTTGTCTTCCATGTCACTAGAATCATTATCACATGTTCCTTATTACTCACTATTTCTCACTTGTTTTTCATCTTTTTTGTAACACAGTCTTATGAGTACCTATATTCTATATATTTCTTATAGTATTTTTTATTGTATGTATAATGGAAATATATTATTCCATTATTACATTAGTGTGACGTCAGCAATCGAAATATTAAGAATCCAAAAAAATTCATCGGTTTTCCGTTTTTCGAAAAGTTGCTTCAGAATCTAAAAATATGTATAACTAGATTGAGTGCACTCGGTAGAGCGCATACCTTCGCTGCTGCTTATAAATGACCTTGACCATCAAATAATACTAGAGTTATAAATTTACTTTGATCCCAAACCTTTGATCCGTTTGCTCCCAAAATATTATAAACTGGTTATTGGATAGTGAGTGACCAATCGTCACACCAAATTTCATGCAATATGGTTTTAAATACTTCTGAGTTATAAATTGTCTTGACCTTGATCTTTTACCTTTGACCAGATCGCTCCCAAAACTCTACCAGATGGTTCCTGGACCTTGACCAATCGTTCCATAAAATTTCAGGCAATATCGTTGAATGAATACTGTTGAGTTATTAAGTTATGAGTGGCCTTGACCTTGATCTCTGACCCGATCGGTCTTAAAATTAAACCAAATGGTTCTTAGATATTGAATAATCGTCCCACAAAATTTTAGGCAATTTGGTATAATACTTTTTGAGTTATATGAATAGCAAGATGATAAATAAATAAATAAATGCCGGGTAAAATACAAGCAACTTTTTTGAATTTGAATTTTTTTATTCGGCTTCAAATAGTAAAGAATTTCTTACGAACTTCAACTGAGAAAAATAAATTATAATAAAATTGAGTTATCATTGATTGAACTATTTATCTCAATTTTTTGTGTCACTCAAGCAAAATCGTGTTAGACTGTATATGTGAACTGGGTCTAGGATATTTCGTCCACGGACAACTCGTCCACGAATTGCTTTATTTTGTATTTTAAAGTGTATATGGGATATATTTCATAATGATTTTCATAATTACATACATTAATAGCCAGGTGTAACTAAATGATATTATTACAGTGATTTAAACCGAACCATTTCATATATGCTTATGGTAGTTATTGTGAAAATACGATAAGAATTAAGGCAAAGACCATAAGTTTCTAATTACCATACAAAAAGGGTGATTTCTACTTTAATATTGCAGAATTATATAAATAGTATATAATAAACAATATGTACACATTATAATTATAATACAAAATAAAGCATTTCGCGGACGAAATGTCCGTGGACGAGATGTCTGTAGACAAAATGTCGTTGCATGATCTGCACTATGACGTCACGCTAATGTTTTAAAGTTACAACAGTCAATGTGAAATTAATAGGGTTTCATCTTCTATTTCAAGATACATTGACATCTTACGTAAGATCAATTGCATTGTACCAGAAAGAGCATTATTAGTTATATATAATTCCTTTATTCACTCTCGCTTGATGTATGCTATAGAGTTGTGGTTTGGCACAGCTAACTATTTAATTATAAAGACATCTGTTGTTCAAGAGAGAGCTATAGGCGCAGTAAAAGGAAGTCACTATCTTGCTCATACTGCTGATGTGTTCAGGGAGTTTGAAGTGATGAATATAAATAGACTGTACAGGTATAAATTAGGTAATTTTGTATATAAAACTGTGAATATAGAAATTATTTTCCATCTCTACTAGAATACATTGAATCAAATACAGGTAATCACTCTCATTCTACTAGAAATGTAGCTAGCATTACTTTGCCCCTGTTTAATAGATTCAATATCACAGAATAGTATTCATTATACAAGTTGTAATGTGTGGAATAGTTTGGACACTAGTTTAAAATCTATTGAAACATTTTTACTATTTAGGCATAAGTTTAAGCTACTAAAGCTAGGTTTACTTGAAAGCCAATAATGTTTTTTTTTTCTTGTTCCGATTTTAGAATTTCAATCCTCAATAAAATTCATAATTTTAACTAGGTTGCCCTTGAAGCGTTTAAGCTTTTCGGGCCTTGATGTTCTTTATATTTTTTTGTGTGTTTTCAAATATACATATTAACTGTATGGTCCTGGAGCTCCAAACTCCTTGATCAAATTATATGGGAACATTTTGTTAAAAAAATAAATAAAAATAAATAAAATGTAGAATTTAAGTTGTCGTAATTTTAGACTCACAGGACAACTGTTCACTGAATAGAGAAGGAAAACATCTATCTAAATGGAAAAGGCGTTTCAATCAGAAGTCAAACAGTGACAACATGAGATTAAAATTATCAATTATGATTTGAAGAGTAAGTAAATAAGTAAATTCTCTTCAAATTTTTTACTTTTTTTGGAAGTTCTAACATTTATATATCGGCATACTGTGGATTCTGAATGAATTCAGCTCTACAATAAACTCCATAATAGACTTATGTTTTATGTTTTACTGTCACACAGTAAAAAGAATATGAATTTTCCTCAATGTTACATTGAGGAACTATGCATTCTTTAAACCATTGTCTGTCCGTCACGCTAACCTCTGATACGCTTGGCAAGCAGCTGCAGGTAAAAATACGAATTTGCAAATTGATTTTAATTTTTTCTATACTTTTTTAATAAGTTGAAAATATTCGAATAAAAGCGCAGCCAGAGGTAAAATATGTATATTGGATAGACTGTCCTTTTGTCAGTGTTCAAAAGATTGGTATATTAATTAAAGAGCACGCGATTAATTAATATTCAATAGATATAAATAATCTGTAATCTTTCTATACTTGGTTGACTTCTTGAAAATAATTACCATGTAATGTTGTTAACTCCTTTTTTGATATATTGTGATTGAACTACGGTTTTTGTTCTTTCAAAAAGCTGATCCTCAATAATATTATATATTAGGTACATCTAACGATTACATTTCACTAGGAATTGTAAGCATTTTAATTTTACTAGAAATGACATAATTTAACGTAATATTCTAAATGTAAATTTGTAACATTTCGTAAGCAGCTAAAAATAATTATACTAATTATACCCCACTATGCATAACTCAAGCCTCCAAATTCTACAGAAGAATAGTTGCAAACATGCAAGAAAATAGTCTTTTGTTAATTAACTTTTAACGAATTTACTGGTTCGTAGAAGAAATATTTTAAATTTGAATAATTTGTAAACAGTGAAATCATCAGAAAATGAATTGCCGCCCCTAAACAAACTAGATTCTCAAATAAGTAATTGAATACAATTTGAAATTAATTGCATTTTGAAGAATGAACTTGAATGAAAGAGTTTATTATAAATAAAATATTTTTTTTTATAATTAGTAGATAAATTATATTAAATCCTATTTTATTGATTAAATAAAAATATTATATTCAGTTAAACTTAAATGACGAAGTATAATACAAATCATGTAATACAATTAACCGCTACGATTGCGTGAAATTATTACATAATCTAGGGTCAAAATACCATAATTAACAATGGTAAAATGAGCCTTAATGACACTCTGAGTTAGTAACGAATGAGAAATAAGGAACATGTGATAATGATTCTAGTGACATGGAAGACAAAAGAGTTTGGGTCATGAATGTGTGAAGGTTAGGTTCGAATTGGAGTGCTATATAAAGTCACCTGATTGTTGTTCAGGTCACAGTATCTCTTCACTACTCACTCAAACAACAACAACAACAACAACAACAACAAGATGCTTACTGTGAGTGAACTGTGAGAGTAGATGAAAACCTGCCTGAAGATCAATTGAGAGAAATTGAGTTTTTCTTCATTTATTTCTAACTTAGGTCTTTCGTTGTAATTATCTGAATTGTCATTGCAGTTACCCGTTGTCTTGTTGGTGGCTGCCGTTGCAGTGTCCGGAGCCCCTCAGTCCTACAACCAGAGGTCGGGTAACACCAGGTTCATCCCCATTGTGAGTTACAACAACAACGGTCCTCTAAACGGCGTGTACGACTTCAACTACGAAAGCGCTGACGGAACCCGCCGTCAGGAACAGGGTGCCCCCAACGGACCAAAGGGGGCTGTGACTTCACAGGGGGGATGGAGCTTCACTTTCCCCGATGGTTCCCCCGGAAAGTTCAGTTTCGTAGCTGATGAAGGTGGTTACAGAGTGGAGTCTCCACTTCTGCCCACTCCTCCACCCATGCCAGCCCACGCTCTCGAACAGATCGCCTTTGCTCGGCAGCAACGCACCAGTGGAAGAAACAATTACAACTAAATGTCTTAATTTACCGAAACATCCACATCACTGCAACCAAGTCAGCTGTTCCTGTTTTGGAAATTGAAATTAAGTGTGCAGGTGAATCGCTAAT
>CANNZV010006137.1:0-20495 GCA_947561585.1 Caprella mutica
CATAAGGTAGCGTGGGGGGGCATAAGGTAGCGTGGGGACGTGAGGTAGCGTGGGGAGACATAAGGTAGCGTGGGGAGACATAAGGTAGCGTGGGGACATGAGGTAGCGGGGAGACATAAGGTAGCGTGGGGAGACATAAGGTAGCGTGGGGACATGAGGTAGCGTGGGGAGACATAAGGTAGCGTGGGGACATGAGGTAGCGTGGGGACATAAGGTAGCGTGGGGACATGAGGTAGCGTGGGGACATGAGGTAGCGTGGGGAGACATAAGGTAGCGTGGGGACATAAGGTAGCGTGGGGACATAAGGTAGCGTGGGGAGACATAAGGTAGCGTGGAGAGACATAAAGTAGCGTGGGGACGTGAGGTAGCGTGGGGAGACATAAGGTAGCGTGGGGGGGCATAAGGTAGCGTGGGGACATGAGGTAGCGTGGGGACATAAGGTAGCGTTGGGACATAAGGTAGCGTGGGGACATAAGGTAGCGTGGGGACATAAGGTAGCGTGGGGACATGAGGTAGCGTGGGGACATAAGGTAGCGTGGAGACATAAGGTAGCGTGGGGACATAAGGTAGCGTGGGGACATAAGGTAGCGTGGGGACATGAGGTAGCGTGGGGACATAAGGTAGCGTGGGGACATAAGGTAGCGTGGGGACATAAGGTAGCGTGGGGGGGCGTAAGGTAGCGTGGGGACATAAGGTAGCGTGGGGGGCATAAGGTAGCGTGGGGAGACATAAGGTAGCGTGGGGGGCATAAGGTAGCGTGGGGAGACATAAGGTAGCGTGGGGACATAAGGTAGCGTGGGGACATAAGGTAGCGTGGGGAGACATAAGGTAGCGTGGGTACATGAGGTAGCGTGGGGACATAAGGTAGCGTGGGGAGACATAAGGTAGCGTGGGGGCATAAGGTAGCGTGGGGGGGCATAAGGTAGCGTGGGGGGGCATAAGGTAGCGTGGGTACATGAGGTAGCGTTGGGACATAAGGTAGCGTGGGGACATAAGGTAGCGTGGGGGGGCATAAGGTAGCGTGGGGAGACATAAGGTAGCGTGGGGAGACATAAGGTAGCGGGGAGACATAAGGTAGCGTGGGGACATGAGGTAGCGTGGGGACATGAGGTAGCGTGGGGAGACATAAGGTAGCGTGGGGACATAAGGTAGCGTGGGAACATAAGGTAGCGTGGGGACATGAGGTAGCGTGGTGAGACATAAGGTAGCGTGGGGGGGGGGACATAAGGTAGCGTGGGGTGGGCATATGGTAGCGTGGGGAGACATAAGGTAGCGTGGGGACATAAGGTAGCGTGGGGACATAAGGTAGCGTGGGGATATGAGGTAGCGTGGGGAGACATAAGGTTGTGGGGGGACATGAGGTAGCGTGGGGAGACATAAGGTAGCGTGGGGGGGGCATAAGGTAGCGTGGGGACATGAGGTAGCGTGGGGGGGCATAAGGTAGCGTGGGGACATGAGGTAGCGTGGGGACATAAGGTAGCGTGGGGACATAAGGTAGCGTGAAGACATAAGGTAGCGTGGGGACATGAGGTAGCGTGGGGAGACATAAGGTAGCGTGGGGACATAAGGTAGCGTGGGGGGGCATAAGGTAGCGTGGGGACATAAGGTAGCGTGGGGGGCATAAGGTAGCGTGGGAGACATAAGGTAGCGTGGGGAGACATAAGGTAGCGTGGGGGGCATAAGGTAGCGTGGGGACATAAGGTAGCGTGGGGGGCATAAGGTAGCGTGGGGAGACATAAGGTAGCGTGGGGGGCATAAGGTAGCGTGGGGAGACATAAGGTAGCGTGGGGACATAAGGTAGCGTGGGGACATAAGGTAGCGTGGGGAGACATAAGGTAGCGTGGGTACATGAGGTAGCGTGGGGACATAAGGTAGCGTGGGGAGACATAAGGTAGCGTGGGGGCATAAGGTAGCGTGGGGGGGCATAAGGTAGCGTGGGTACATGAGGTAGCGTGGGGACATAAGGTAGCGTGGGGACATAAGGTAGCGTGGGGGGGCATAAGGTAGCGTGGGGACGTGAGGTAGCGTGGGGAGACATAAGGTAGCGTGGGGAGACATAAGGTAGCGGGGAGACATAAGGTAGCGTGGGGACATGAGGTAGCGTGGGGACATGAGGTAGCGTGGGGAGACATAAGGTAGCGTGGGGACATAAGGTAGCGTGGGAACATAAGGTAGCGTGGGGACATGAGGTAGCGTGGTGAGACATAAGGTAGCGTGGGGGGGGGACATAAGGTAGCGTGGGGTGGGCATATGGTAGCGTGGGGAGACATAAGGTAGCGTGGGGACATAAGGTAGCGTGGGGACATAAGGTAGCGTGGGGATATGAGGTAGCGTGGGGAGACATAAGGTTGTGGGGGGACATGAGGTAGCGTGGGGAGACATAAGGTAGCGTGGGGGGGGCATAAGGTAGCGTGGGGACATGAGGTAGCGTGGGGGGGCATAAGGTAGCGTGGGGACATGAGGTAGCGTGGGGACATAAGGTAGCGTGGGGACATAAGGTAGCGTGGGGACATAAGGTAGCGTGGGGACATGAGGTAGCGTGGGGAGACATAAGGTAGCGTGGGGACATAAGGTAGCGTGGGGGGGCATAAGGTAGCGTGGGGACATAAGGTAGCGTGGGGGGCATAAGGTAGCGTGGGGAGACATAAGGTAGCGTGGGGAGACATAAGGTAGCGTGGGGACATAAGGTAGCGTGGGAACATAAGGTAGCGTGGGGACATGAGGTAGCGTGGTGAGACATAAGGTAGCGTGGGGGGGGGACATAAGGTAGCGTGGGGTGGGCATATGGTAGCGTGGGGAGACATAAGGTAGCGTGGGGACATAAGGTAGCGTGGGGACATAAGGTAGCGTGGGGATATGAGGTAGCGTGGGGAGACATAAGGTTGTGGGGGGACATGAGGTAGCGTGGGGAGACATAAGGTAGCGTGGGGGGGGCATAAGGTAGCGTGGGGACATGAGGTAGCGTGGGGGGGCATAAGGTAGCGTGGGGACATGAGGTAGCGTGGGGACATAAGGTAGCGTGGGGACATAAGGTAGCGTGGGGACATAAGGTAGCGTGGGGACATGAGGTAGCGTGGGGAGACATAAGGTAGCGTGGGGACATAAGGTAGCGTGGGGGGGCATAAGGTAGCGTGGGGACATAAGGTAGCGTGGGGGGCATAAGGTAGCGTGGGGAGACATAAGGTAGCGTGGGGAGACATAAGGTAGCGTGGGGGGCATAAGGTAGCGTGGGGACATAAGGTAGCGTGGGGACATGAGGTAGCGTGGGGACATAAGGTAGCGTGGGGACATGAGGTAGCGTGGGGAGACATAAGGTAGCGTGGGGACATAAGGTAGCGTGGGGAGACATAAGGTAGCGTGGGGGCATAAGGTAGCGTGGGGGGGCATAAGGTAGCGTGGGGAGACATAAGGTAGCGTGGGGAGACATAAGGTAGCGTGGGGACATGAGGTAGCGGGGAGACATAAGGTAGCGTGGGGAGACATAAGGTAGCGTGGGGACATGAGGTAGCGTGGGGAGACATAAGGTAGCGTGGGGACATGAGGTAGCGTGGGGACATAAGGTAGCGTGGGGACATGAGGTAGCGTGGGGACATGAGGTAGCGTGGGGAGACATAAGGTAGCGTGGGGACATAAGGTAGCGTGGGGACATAAGGTAGCGTGGGGAGACATAAGGTAGCGTGGAGAGACATAAAGTAGCGTGGGGACGTGAGGTAGCGTGGGGAGACATAAGGTAGCGTGGGGGGGCATAAGGTAGCGTGGGGACATGAGGTAGCGTGGGGACATAAGGTAGCGTTGGGACATAAGGTAGCGTGGGGACATAAGGTAGCGTGGGGACATAAGGTAGCGTGGGGACATGAGGTAGCGTGGGGACATAAGGTAGCGTGGGGACATAAGGTAGCGTGGGGACATAAGGTAGCGTGGGGACATAAGGTAGCGTGGGGACATGAGGTAGCGTGGGGACATAAGGTAGCGTGGGGACATAAGGTAGCGTGGGGACATAAGGTAGCGTGGGGGGGCATAAGGTAGCGTGGGGACATAAGGTAGCGTGGGGGGCATAAGGTAGCGTGGGGAGACATAAGGTAGCGTGGGGGGCATAAGGTAGCGTGGGGAGACATAAGGTAGCGTGGGGACATAAGGTAGCGTGGGGACATAAGGTAGCGTGGGGAGACATAAGGTAGCGTGGGTACATGAGGTAGCGTGGGGACATAAGGTAGCGTGGGGAGACATAAGGTAGCGTGGGGGCATAAGGTAGCGTGGGGGGGCATAAGGTAGCGTGGGTACATGAGGTAGCGTGGGGACATAAGGTAGCGTGGGGACATAAGGTAGCGTGGGGGGGCATAAGGTAGCGTGGGGACGTGAGGTAGCGTGGGGAGACATAAGGTAGCGTGGGGAGACATAAGGTAGCGGGGAGACATAAGGTAGCGTGGGGACATGAGGTAGCGTGGGGACATGAGGTAGCGTGGGGAGACATAAGGTAGCGTGGGGACATAAGGTAGCGTGGGAACATAAGGTAGCGTGGGGACATGAGGTAGCGTGGTGAGACATAAGGTAGCGTGGGGGGGGGACATAAGGTAGCGTGGGGTGGGCATATGGTAGCGTGGGGAGACATAAGGTAGCGTGGGGACATAAGGTAGCGTGGGGACATAAGGTAGCGTGGGGATATGAGGTAGCGTGGGGAGACATAAGGTTGTGGGGGGACATGAGGTAGCGTGGGGAGACATAAGGTAGCGTGGGGGGGGCATAAGGTAGCGTGGGGACATGAGGTAGCGTGGGGGGGCATAAGGTAGCGTGGGGACATGAGGTAGCGTGGGGACATAAGGTAGCGTGGGGACATAAGGTAGCGTGGGGACATAAGGTAGCGTGGGGACATGAGGTAGCGTGGGGAGACATAAGGTAGCGTGGGGACATAAGGTAGCGTGGGGGGGCATAAGGTAGCGTGGGGACATAAGGTAGCGTGGGGGGCATAAGGTAGCGTGGGGAGACATAAGGTAGCGTGGGGAGACATAAGGTAGCGTGGGGGGCATAAGGTAGCGTGGGGACATAAGGTAGCGTGGGGGGCATAAGGTAGCGTGGGGAGACATAAGGTAGCGTGGGGGGCATAAGGTAGCGTGGGGAGACATAAGGTAGCGTGGGGACATAAGGTAGCGTGGGGACATAAGGTAGCGTGGGGAGACATAAGGTAGCGTGGGTACATGAGGTAGCGTGGGGACATAAGGTAGCGTGGGGAGACATAAGGTAGCGTGGGGGCATAAGGTAGCGTGGGGGGGCATAAGGTAGCGTGGGTACATGAGGTAGCGTGGGGACATAAGGTAGCGTGGGGACATAAGGTAGCGTGGGGGGGCATAAGGTAGCGTGGGGACGTGAGGTAGCGTGGGGAGACATAAGGTAGCGTGGGGAGACATAAGGTAGCGGGGAGACATAAGGTAGCGTGGGGACATGAGGTAGCGTGGGGACATGAGGTAGCGTGGGGAGACATAAGGTAGCGTGGGGACATAAGGTAGCGTGGGAACATAAGGTAGCGTGGGGACATGAGGTAGCGTGGTGAGACATAAGGTAGCGTGGGGGGGGGACATAAGGTAGCGTGGGGTGGGCATATGGTAGCGTGGGGAGACATAAGGTAGCGTGGGGACATAAGGTAGCGTGGGGACATAAGGTAGCGTGGGGATATGAGGTAGCGTGGGGAGACATAAGGTTGTGGGGGGACATGAGGTAGCGTGGGGAGACATAAGGTAGCGTGGGGGGGGCATAAGGTAGCGTGGGGACATGAGGTAGCGTGGGGGGGCATAAGGTAGCGTGGGGACATGAGGTAGCGTGGGGACATAAGGTAGCGTGGGGACATAAGGTAGCGTGGGGACATAAGGTAGCGTGGGGACATGAGGTAGCGTGGGGAGACATAAGGTAGCGTGGGGACATAAGGTAGCGTGGGGGGGCATAAGGTAGCGTGGGGACATAAGGTAGCGTGGGGGGCATAAGGTAGCGTGGGGAGACATAAGGTAGCGTGGGGAGACATAAGGTAGCGTGGGGGGCATAAGGTAGCGTGGGGACATAAGGTAGCGTGGGGACATGAGGTAGCGTGGGGACATAAGGTAGCGTGGGGACATGAGGTAGCGTGGGGAGACATAAGGTAGCGTGGGGACATGAGGTAGCGTGGGGACATAAGGTAGCGTGGGGACATGAGGTAGCGTGGGGACATAAGGTAGCGTGGGGACATGAGGTAGCGTGGGGAGACATAAGGTAGCGTGGGGACATGAGGTAGCGTGGGGAGACCGATTTTTTTATCAAAACATTACAAATAAATTAAAAAATAGATAAAAATTTATATTAATATACGTGTAATTATGCATTTTTACAGTAGGTACTACTTACGGTTTACGTTTCATTTGTTTCTAAAAGTATATAAACGTTTCTATAATAAGTTTATCCAAATTTAAACCTTTAAACGAATAATGAATAGATTTAATAAACCAAATACCTAGTTGACAATCAAAACAAATGGTGTACATTCTTCTTCTTTAGACTGAAACTTAGAAAGTCGGAAGTAAAGTAGGTTTTGTAGAGTTTGGATTATAAAAATCTTTAAAAGCATATAAAATTAAAAATATGCTATCAAATTTTATGGGGTTTGCAGTAAAATAATAAGAAACATTAGCCTCGTTGATTTAGGCAATAAAAAAATTTGCTTGGAGGGGACCTTTAACGTCTATTCGACGCATAATTTGTGACTCTTCAACTCGAAATGTACAAATTTTCAATGTCATCTAGTGTTGCACGGCATCTTCGAATCGATGCCAAAGCGATGTTAGATAGCAGATTCTACCTCTATTTTCGAATTTATTTCGAGAAAAGCCTTGTATCGAGATGACGTTATTTCGATGTCGCATTGTTTACTGGGATGCAGTCTCTCTCCAGATTTAATCCCAAGTATCCTATACCTATTCGTAATTCAGTTTAATTCCTATGGCCATATGAAGAAAAAACATTTTAGTATCTAGTTCCACTACCTAGAAGTTAGGTACTGTAGTTAGATAAAAAAAATCTCTGACTATACACAGTTCTAAAATTCAAGTTCTTGTATAATGTAGAGCTGCTGCCACAGCACAGAGCAGACTGGATGTTTGGAAATAAACTTGTCTAATTAAAGTCTAATTACCAAATAACTATCTAGCTAATTCAGAGTTCAAGTTTCAACATCTGCAGGCTGCAGCAGAAAAATTTAAAACACACTCAAACGTTAACAGAAGTAGAAGAAAAAGAGCTGATTTTCCTGAGTTTAGTTATTGTCGCTCAGGTAGTTACAAAATAGAGTAACATGTAATACTAATATGTAGGTAGGGTAAGCTACGATTTATCGGTCATTTTCACATTTTTCGGTAATAGAAGAAAATTCGTATACCTAGCTAATTTTTTTTATTAGAATCCATGGTAACTACGTAGGCCATTGCTGTTTCAGATTATATAGGCTAGTTAACTATCAAGCCTAGTTGCATTTAGCTATTTCAAAAATATTTGTATATTTATCTAGGAAACATGTGGATTTTTGGATACGGTTCATTAACATGGAAAGCTGATTTTCCTTACAAGAGAAGAGTTGTAGGTTATATCAAAGGTTATCTAAGAAGATTTTGGCAAGCTAGTATTGATCACAGGGGAACTTCACAAGATGTAGGTGAACCGTGAATATAAAAAATAATATCTAAATAACAAAATTTAGGTACCTACCTAGGCCCCTCGGGTAAAATATGAATTCTTGGACAATTTCACATCTCTGGTCATATAAGAAAAAAAAAACATATTAAAATTGTTATTTAATTTATATTTTAGTTGGTGACCGTCATACTGTGCTGGTATCATTCAAATGATTCAATCTGTATTTGATGCACAAAATCCCACTGATTTTTTTGAAAAGCTGAAAAAATCCACCAACAATTTCCATTAATTTGGCTGATCCACCAACATATCCCAATTTATCCACCGAAAATTGATGGTAATATAGGAATAAATAGCTAGCTATTGCCTATAGCCTATAAATCCACCAGAATATTATTTTCCAAGGGGAAAAAATTCCTTCGACATGTTGGTGAAATTTACCACAAAATGCAATTATACAGATGGATACATCATACAAACTAAAATATAAATTAAAAAACAATTGTAAATTTCAAAATTTGTAACATCTTTTTATCTTATACGGCCGAAGATGTGGAACTGACCGATAATTCATCAATTTACCTTAGTCCTGTATTGTTTAATCCTAAAATGGAATAAAAGTTTATGATATAATTACATGTACCTAGGCTATTCCCAATACTTTGAGTAGCTACTAAATGTTTAACTATATAATTTCTTTTCATGATGAAGCCTGGCAGAGTAGTTACACTAATCAATGCATCGTCTGAGGTGAATATATAACAAAATTAAAATAAAAAGCATTGAAATTGTTAATGATTCTTATATAATATATATCTGGTATTTCAATGAATCAATGTCATAATGTTCTTATTGAAAACTTCTAGAACATAATGTGCAATAGTTTTAGTTATAAATAACAGCTTGAGTATAGCTACCTACTGTACCACTTTATTTTAAAGTAAAATGACTGTTAAATTTATTCTATAAATAACTATAATAATTATTTATGGAATGTTATGAATACAATTAAAAATGTATTTATTAATCAAAGAGAATAGAAACAAAAGCTCTTTTTTCAGGACATTGTGTGGGGTGCAGCATATGAAGTTGAAGATGAGTTGCTATCTGAAGGAAGTTCACTAAATATAAGGGAAAAGTCTTATCAGGAAAGAAAAGAAGAAACTGTGTACTTGAACAATGGGGACACTTTACCCCAAAAAGCACTTGTTTTCCTTGGTAAGAATTAGATTCAAACAAGCATTCAACATTTTATTGTGTTCATTTACTTCTGGATTTAGAAATGATGTACATAGTCAATAATAAATGTGTACCATCTAGCCCTAACTGATATTTTAAATGTAAATATGACAAAAATATCACATTGAATATCCTGTAAGAATTGTAGAAAACTTTACCAACAATTTATGAGGTTAAGAAACTTAGAGCCTTATTCGATTGATGAACAATAGGGTAACTGGGTAAGTTCTTAATTATCAGTCAGTTCCACATTTTTGAACACATAAAATATATCAATCATTATTTAACTATTTTAATTGGTATCCATGATACATGCAGGTATCATGGTTACGAATTAAAATAAAAGTAGAATAACAAATATTATATATTTTTTCTTGTCCGAAAATGTGGAACTGGTCAATAATTAAGAATTTACCCTAACCTAACTTTCCTTGCACAGGGACAAGTGAGGCTAGTCTGAGATTGGGAGATGCCCCTCCCCTGGAGATTGCCATGCAAATAGCTCATGCCAAAGGACCATCAGGTCCAAATGCTCAGTATTTACTCAACCTGGCCAAGTTTCTACATGAAGAGGTGGAAGAGTATAAAGATGAACATGTCATAGAATTGGAAAGTCTAGTTAAAGAGATTTTAGAAAAGAAAAGCTGATGTTTTTAACTTGATAAAAAAGGGATATCACAATGGTAACTATAATTCATTTTAAATCTTTTTTTTTTTTTTTTTTTTTTAAACAATAATTTTCCATCAAAAACATGAAGGATAAAATCTTTTTCAAATCTTATAGAGCATATCATTTAATGAAGTTTGTTTTGAAATCTTTTTCACTGCAGACTATTCAAGTTTGACCTTCTCTTGATTTTCATATCTACTGTATCATAATATGTAATACATATATTTAATATCTTCATACAGTTCTCAATAATAGCTATTTAGACATCATTCTTTCGTTAATAAAAGACAGCATTATTTTTAAGAAACAAACTCCATTATCCCGATTTATGATCTTGCTCAGATGAAATTGTTATTAATCAATTCGTTAAAATAAAAAAAATCAGCGCATAATCTGGTTATCAATCTCAAGGATGAACAGAAATTATACTGAATAGCTATTTCAAATCAATAAAATAACCCTTTATCGTTTGGCAAACCAGTTTTCATACTCATTTTACATCACTAAATGTGATCACTAGAACGATAAATAGTTAAGATTATATCACCATAGAGATGAAAACATAGCTATAATAAATTATACAATAGACTTGTATTTCTGGTTCATGTGTTGAGAACAGTTTTTTCAGTATGGGCTAGTGACTTTTTCATGAGCACAACCTCTATCATTTGTAAACAGTTGGGTTATTCACAAAATTTATTTTAAGGATAGCAGCTTCCGTAAAAGTTTTTTTTAAAGAAAATAAGAATGTGCAGAATTTTTAAATCAGCATTTTTATAAAAACAGTTTCAGAGACGAAATGATTGAAGATAAAAGCAACAATCACAAAGGGGGATTGATAAATATTGGCATACAAAGGATGGAAGGAAATAATTTGAAAAATACATGAAGAACTTGTCTTTGAGTGCTTCAAAATAAATTGTCTTCTTACAATTATCATGAAACATTTAAATCAAAAGAATCACTAGCTAATGATTTAAATCTTAATATGAAAATTGATTTCTTATCAGGGAATTAAACAATCCTGCTTCTTCAATAATCTATTTTTGTGCATCACATAATATGGCTCCGTGACTACAAAGCTTATCTATATATTAATGAATGAAAAATATTATTCCAGCCAGTGGAAACAGGACCGCAGATAATTTTCCAGAAATTTATCCAAGAATTTTATTATTCAATAATAACAATTCTACACCAGGTGACAGCACTACACCATTCACATTTTAATCAATTAATTTAGTTACAGTACCTTACATTGTAATTATTTATTAGATTTAAAAAGCTTGCATATCAATGAAATATCACAATTTTACTCTTAAAAGTCATTCTCAAATTACACTTAGATTGAAAGTTCACGTGCATTTAAAAAAATATAGAGTTTGTAAAGAAGATAATTAGTTACACCAAAATGCTATTTAATATCATCAATCTTTATAAGCAACAAGACAAATTACTAACAATACAAGTACATGTAGTTAATCTTATGATTAATAGAGAGACATAAATGATTGCTTTACATTCAATATGAAGATATTCAATAAAAATCATTAAAATATTTAATTTATAAACACTTCCCTACTACATTTATTATTTAGATTTGCATAGTAAAAGAGTTTATGACTAGGGTGGTGACAATATGCGTTTAAAATCATAGATCTTAAGAATATCATAAACGAAACGAAATGTAATGGTATCAAATACTATATACAGCTTATTTAGAACGATTCAATACTGTTTATTTCTCTCCGTCTATAATATTTTCAGGATCTATGATTTTAAACGCATATTGTCACAACCCTTTTATAAATTCACCTACCCTTCTTTCCCATATAGGCTAAGCTAGCTAATAATATTTAGAAAATGTTCAAAGATTATATAACTTACCAATTAGTTACTACTAGGAGTGCATTACTGGACAAGAGACAAATTACTGATATCATATATATTAACATACAAGAATGGCACACGATGTTCGTCAAAATAACAAATTCATAATATTTCAATAGAAAAAAGAACACTATTTTTGGACGTAACCAATATAAAATTTTGTAATCAATAGACATATAGCTTATCAGCTAATTCTTAAATAAATGCTAAGACCATTAGAATTTCGCAGTACAAAATATCACATGCATCATTTCTGAAGAAAAGTTTTTAGAAATGGTTCTAGCCAATAGCAAGACACATTTTGAAAGTGGTGAGCAAAATATTGATACTTTTTGTAGTCATCATTAACATTTTTTCATATAGAATGAACTGAAAAATTGAAAATTCACCAATTTCTTTAAAGTTGGAAAATGTATGTCAGTCTAAAAAATTTCATCTACCATTGATCTTTGATCCATGTGAAGGATCAAGAATGGCATATTTTGCCAGGTTTGAAAATCTGCAAAATACTTAAAGCTATAGAATCTACCATATGTTATCCTTCAAATTTGTAATTGGTTTGCAATTTTTTTCTGTAGCTAATCATCAAAATGAATTTACTTCTTCTCATAGAAATTTTATGATATACATTTTAGACAGAAATGTCAGACAACAACATGTAATCAAACTCAATTTCTTATATCACTCGTCTCCTTGGATGATAAATTGATTAAAGATATTTTTTTTCAATTAAATACAAAATATTTACCTACTGATAAACAAAACTTATCCTTAGTTCTAGAACTAGAAATTTCATTAGATTGATGGTAATTGACCAGATTATACAAAACTAAAAGTTCTGTTCTTGACCTTTGTGAAGAAAAACCAGTTATTTGATTGATAAAAAGGAAATGGAGTCTAGTACAAAAGATGGATAGCTTAAATAGTAAGTTGGTATCCGTAAACAACAGTTTGATCACAAAATTCATTGCTAGGTCCAGGTTTTCCACTTTTGTCTAGATGTTTTTCCATTAGAGAGCTTGAAACTAGAGAAACCTTCAACATTTAGCTCAAAAACTCAATGGATAAATAGATATCCCGTTGAGTTCAAATCTATACAATCAAATTGCATTATAAATATCTTAAAGCTAATATCAATTCACAAATTGGTAAAGAACATATTAGGAACTATATACAATTGGCACAGAGTGCAAAATGATTGTAGAAATATTGGCCTCTCAAAAATAAAAAAAAAGTGGGAAAGATCTCCATGATCATTATTAAATAAAGGGAATGTCCTCCAGTTTTATTTCAAGTAATCACAATGTTAAGGGTTTCATGAATGCTTCAGTCATATCGTGACTGTAGCGCTGATGTCAATTGAAAAAAATGTTCAAGCACAAAATTTCAACAAACTGTAGCTATAGCTGAACAAAGAAAGTTCATAAATCTTAATAAGGACTGTCTGATATTTTCAGGGTAACAAATAAATTATAAGCTTGGGAACATAATTTTATCTAAAGATGGCATATAATGAGATAACACAAAATTTATATGAGAAAAATAAGTCATGTAATTTTAAGTGTAGAATATTATTTCAGGGATTTGTCCATCCTCTACTGAAGTTCCATTATTGTTTCCTGCACAATAACTGAAGGAGAAACAAACTCTCTCTCCTGAAGGACACTCTACCACAGCCTTACGGTATCCTTTGGTTCCATAGTGAGAATCTGGTCCCTAGAAAAAGAAGAATTTGAATTGAAGTTTATAGCTATATCTAATCAATGTGTGTCTGTGAACTAAATTAGAATTTTGTACAATAAAAAGAATGCTACTGACTCTGAGTGTTGCATATGCTGTGTAATTTGTATCGGGCAGCACTTCAATGGGATCCGCAAACATAACACGGAAAGTGTGTGGAGTGCCATCAGAAGTGAAGACCGTTTCATTTGTTCCACAAACCTAAAAGGAATCCACATTTAGAGTTTTCATGATATTCGTAAACAGAAAATTTAAATGTGATGAAATATAATAAGAGGAAGGATGTTAACATAATTATCTAAGAGAGATTCAATTGGAACATTATATCTTTTCTCAATAAAGTCTATATAGTAATTATGTCATCTTGAATGGTATTTGAATAAAATGTTAGAAACTGTCCCAATAAATAAATATTAATTTGGCACCTTTCCAGAAAGAGTGTGAATCAGTTGAATGGTCACATCATATTCAGATGGTCCATGAATTGATCCATACATTCCAAATCCAATCACAAAAATGCGTCGATCCACAAAAAACCTTGGAAAATGCAAAACTATCATAAGTGAGGCTGCAAGTTATATAACAATGTTAACAAAATTATTTTCAATTATCTAATATATGCATACAGTAACTTTCAACTTTAAATGAAGTACATCATCGAAATTACTGACCTAATTCTGTCTGGTGTTCCAGAATAACCCCATCTTGCTTCAATACTAGGAAATCTGCAGACAGACTGTTCTTTACCAGTCATGCAGCAACGTGGAACATCAATGAAATCAACAGATGGCTTTGGGTTAACCTTAGAAAAATAATCACATTAAATAGCTTCGACCATTGACAATGCAGTTACATGATTAAGATTCAAGAGTATTAGGCTAGGATTGTACATATATGTGTAACATACAAGTGTTTGAACATAAACTTACAGAGAAATACAAGAAAAGTTGGACAATTTCAGCATCAGTGAGAATATTAGACTGAGCTGCTCCTTGAGCAAACTCTTCCACAGTCATCAGGGGAAATCTAATGAGTTTGAGTGCTTGTCCAAGAACAGCTCTCTGCTGGCGTCCAGTAACTACATATCCTTGACGGTTACATTGTGCTTCTGCCCACCTTGAAGTAGTATCATATGTTAACAAATGTCACATTGAATTTCAGTTAGCTAGCTGTAACTTAAATATCAAGTTATAATTGTTTAAAGTAGTTACAGAGTACTAATTATAAATAACTAACCTGCAAACTGCATGATATAAATCCAACTCTTTGATACGAAGAGTATCTCTCTGTAGCACTAAAATTAGGGTGTCATAGTCTATGTCTGTGAATCCTTCTGCTACAATAGCTTCAGCAGTGCTTTTATCAATAGTTTTGAGACACATTGCAGCTAGCTGTGGTTCATCAAACAGACGTGCTTGTGTGAGAAGCATAAATGCATTGTCTGGAGACAAATTAGTTTTGAGAAAATCAACACATCTTCTCTCCAGAGCCGGGACAGCATACTTTTTAGCAGTGTATAAAACAGTCATTACAGTTTCTGGTCCAATATGTACTTCATCACTATAGAGAAAACTTAGGAGTGTTAAAAATGCTTGAGGTTCAACATCAGGTAAGTGAATAACTTGTTGTTCTGATGCCAATAGACCATTAAACATTGCATCAAATACTGCACTTCCAACAGCAAGAACAAATTTATGTGCAGGAATTGACTGCTCTTCTTCTCCACGACCAACAACAAATTGAACATCACTCAGTATTTCATTATTGAAAAGAAAAGCAAACCTCTCACTAACACTATTTAAAGTTGCTTGCCAATTATAGACAGGACCACCTTTAGGAACAATCACAGGTGGCCGCATCATCTGAGACTCATTTTCTGATGTGCTATTAGATTGGGATGAGTTCTCAAACAAGTTAGGAGAGTCTTTAGTGTTATTGATTGCTCCGCTGGCTTGACTTCGTGATCTAATTGGTTGTATTTCATTCTGATTATCTGGAGAGCCATCAGATTGTAAGGATAACATATTTCGATTAGGGTTGGATGCTTCACTTGATGCAACCCCACTTGAAAACAGATGTCTTTGAAATTTGGGCTTATTATTTGAAGGTGAGCAACTGGATAAACTGTCACTACTATTTTGCTCTTTTGGATATCTATCTGATACAGATGAATTCACAAACAAATGATTATTGGAATTGGAAACACTGAGAGAATATGGTTCAGCTATCTTACTCTCTGCGTAAGATTGAGACAAGTAGCTGGTAGAGGAGGATTGCATAGAAGATATTTTACCTCCAACAGCACCTTCACCAGAAAGCTGTAATGAAGAGAGTGATGGAAGACAGTCATTTGAGCTTGATCTACTCTTTGGACTTTGTTCTAACACTGCTTGTTCTGTACCTAATGCATCAGATTGACGCTTTTTCAATGGACTGATTGAATGCACTAAATAATTCACAGATGGTGATGCAATGCTCTTTCTTATAGCTCCAGAAGAATTAGTGTCATTAAAAGTTTTACAAGAAGCTTGATTTTTCATTAGATTTGATGAGGAATAGGTTTCTTTATCAGATGCATGATTGATAGTGTGTCCTGAGAGTTCAGAGGTATACTGTTTAGAGTTATAGCCAATTTTCATTTGCTTTTCAGCATCTTCAGATTGACAGTTGTTTACCTTTGGTATGAATTTGCTGCGTTTAGAAATAGCTCCAGCTGATTCATTGGATGATCTTCCAGATCTTGGATGCATTTCATAAGTGCCATCAGAATTTTCCATCTCGTATGTATTATATGCACTATCGGGTTCAATATCCAATCTACCAACTGAAGATTTTTTTTCCAAATCATCTGCAGAGTTTCTGTTATATTCTGGTGGATTATTTGACTTGGATCCATTAAAAACACTGCTATAAAATGGATGATCCATTGAAATTAAATATTTTTTGACTACTAGTGAAATTTAAACTAAAAATATTTTCTGAAATAGAAGATCCATATCTATTTATAATTTTTCTTGAACAAATATTAGTTAATAAATGAATGTTGTAGGCAATTAAAGCTATGCTACAACACAGTAAATATAAATACCAATTACATTTGCATGCCAAAAATCTTTTTGGAATAGATATCACCAAATGTCCAGTTGACTCGATGGTTTTGCTGTATAAATAAAATAAAAAAATACATGTAGCTAACCAGGTAGCAGGAAGGTGTTGAAATCATAGCACAAATTGTCAATGAAGTATATTATTTGATCTATTTATTCTCTCCTTGAGATCTAAAATTAATTCTAATACCTATGCTACAGCAGAGCATATCACCCATATCAGTTCAAAATTGATACTCCATGGGCATGGAATAATAAAGTTGGATTAAAATTGCTAATGTGCAATATATGGAATATTTGAGATATGGATACCTACTAAAGTAATGAATCAATTACAGTTTGCATATTTTTTCTTTGATTTTAATCAGTAGAAATATTTTAATGATCAATAATAAAACTATATTAGTTTAGTATTAACAAAATACATTGATTGTGAAAAAACTGGTAAGGTAATGAACTAATTACATGATGCTTAATTTTATTTACTAATTAACAGATGGAAATATTCAAATAAGCATTATTATAAACTATGATGGCTTATGACCATCAAGATATATAACTGGTAGCTATATGCTCAATAATTATATATCAATGGCCATAAGCCAGAGTTGATTAAAACCAAGTTTAAACTGTTTAATTTAAAATTATTGGGGTTAGCTAATTATATTTTACAATTTTATTTTATAATAAATTTAATTTATTTATATAAATTCTCCTGTTTAATACTGATTGGTTAAACTGATAGTTACTCTTATCCATGAATCATAATAATCTGACCAATCTGGACAAAAAAAGTATACCATATATTTATAATCTGGTGACACTCAAAGGATTAAAATAATGACATAAAATAAAGTAATAACTAAAAAACCTAATCTTCCTATTTGGTGTTCAGCAAACTAAACTAAATTAAAGGAACACTCAATTAACCTTTGACTAACCTTTTTCTCTATTAACTCTTTGCTCCTGTTGGTTTTTGTAGTCACAGTTAAAAGGTTTTTTCAATTTGATCTCTAACTCCAATAATTATACATTACAACAGTACATTAAATTTTGAATGGGATACAATAAAATTGAATAGATTAATATTTGTTCTTTAAAGAAATGCTTCATACAATATCATTGGTAGGCTTGGCATCTATATGTAGAAAATCATTCAATTTTAAAATTACTAATGGCAAATAGATTGAGGGACATTAATTATAGAATAAAATGTTGTCCTTATGATATTAATGTATTTTAATGGGACCGCCCCCAAAATTTTGAAAAAAATTTATTATTGAAGTTATGGTTCTGAAACTCATGAAGAGTTACAGTTTAAAACTTTGTTGAAAGACAGGCAAGTAAAACAGTATAGCTCATAAACTCTCCATTTGTCTCTCCAGCTCTCTCCAAAAATAACAAAATTTCTCTCCAAAATTATCATAGATTCTCTCCAAAATAACATTGTAGCATGGGAGAAAAATAGATATTTCTCAGAGTCGCTATTTGCAAATGTAGGGCTCAAAATAACTGTCACAAACTCGCCATTAAAATTGCGAGTTTGGAACGTTGGACATGCATCATTACCTGCAAAAACACTATGTTACAGAGTATGTTAGTTAAAGGCTTAAAGCCAATTAATTGGCTTAGATTTCAAAAAGTCAAAACTCAGATATGTCTAATTAGCTTTAAATTTTGAATTAATTACTATGTTCCCATGTTAACTTTGGCTTGAAATCTTCAAAAAATGAGCCAAATTGGCTTGGCTCAGAATTTTAGTGAAATTTTAGTTCAAAAGTTGGCTTACAATTTTCCAGCCTCTGAAACATGGCATAGAAAGTGAGATGATCATGTATACAAACAGATTGCATCATTTATCATTCAAATTTGCTGCACCATTGACATTCTTGTTTCTTGATTTGATGATTTCTTGCCAATGCTATGAAGTTTATGAACATTTTAATTACAATTAGGCTATTAGCCTATTACATGTATACTATACCAAATAATATTTTTTTCTGGTTGTTCATTGTATTTTGGATAGGGCTAAAAAAAATTTTCCAATAGTATATAAATAATATATTTAAATAATAATTATAACAAATTAGCAATTACGTACTAATAATGTAATTTACAGTGACTCAGAGCTTTGACAGAATGTGCCAAAATTTCATGGAAGTTTATTGCCAGTGTCACTATAACAAAAACCTGTCTTATATTTACATGTAGATAGGGTCATTGAATTTTAGAAATTGGAGATATCTGCGTGAGATCATGAATTAATTCCTAGGTTACTATTAATTTTGCTGCGGGAGATTTTGAATTAATTCTTATGTTACCATTAATTGAGCTGCGGAAGATTCTGAATCTGCTGGGGACCATGTTTCAACAAAGTGTGGCAGAAAAGTCGCCAGTTTAGTGAGAAAATGGATCAAGGTCGCCACATTTAAGATACTTTGAAGAAGAAATAGGACATTCAATCTAGTGAAGATTTTACACTTGAAAACATCCTTATGCATGTGTATCACTTGAGACTATCTATGACTCGTGTGATTTACAGGTTTCTAAAATATTTCACCCCTCAAAAGTCGCCAGTATACTGACAAATTTGTCCATACTTTGAAACATTTGCTGGGGAGAGTTGGAAAGTAACTCTCTCTCGACAAAATAAAAATCTCAGCATGAGAAGAGATGCATTCTGCAGACTGTTGGCAGGCAGCCAGTCTGCAGAATGCGTCTCTTTTCCCGCAGAGATTTTAATTTGAGAGACAGTTACTCTCTGACTCACAGTAGGAGATTCAGAATTTCCCGCAGCTAAATTAATGGTAACATAGGAATTAATTCAAAATCTCCCGCAGCTAAATTAAGGGTAACATAGGAATTAATTCAAGATCTCCCGCAGAGATCTCAAATTTCTAAAAATTCAATCAAAAACTCCCGCAGAGAGTCTTGGAAAAATATTCCATATTCTGAATTTCTGCAGACTGGGCAGGCAGTAAAGCCAGTCTGCAAAAGATGCATGAAGTTTATCCAGCGACTATTGATGCATTGAAATTAGTCTCCTGAATTATCTGGCGACAATTTTCCAATTAATTCTTATGTTTACATGTAATTAGTGGAGAGAATTTTGATATTTTGGGCCATTTTGGCTAGAAATTGCCCAAAAAATTAAATATCTGGAGACTGATTGTTCATGCTTTACAGACTGGCAGACTCAGTAAAGCATGTCCAAACTCGCCATTAAAATGGCGAGTTTGAGACAGTTATTTTGAGCCCTTCAATTACAAACGGTGAGAATTATCCAATTTTCTCCTATGCTACAAATTACAATGGTATTTTCAATATTTTGGAGAATTTATGATAGTTTGATCATTTTGGACAGATATTTTGTGATTTTTGGAGAAAACTGGAGAGACAAATGGAGAGTTTATTAGACATACCATTTTATTTGGCCTATCTGCAACCTGAGTGCTCACCCGCCTTCACAATGGCGAGTGGGGAATTTCTTTTATATATATGTCACGCGCGTTTGAGTGATCTGCAATATCGACCGATTTCGCTGCGCAATCTGTTGATCATCAGTTTACGCAGCCATCGATCGATAGCGCAACCATCGATCGATTCCTGCGCTTTCGAATGATATGATTTTTTAGTTTGTACATGAAATTGGCCCATTTAATAGCGTATATCAATCGATAGCGCAACCATCGATCGATTTCTGCTCGTTCAAATGATACAGGTTTTCAATGTTTATTCATTTAATTAATTGTTTTGTTTTTACTGGAAAAATACTTTTTTTATATTTAATAAGTCAACCATCTGTCGATTGTTGCGCGTTTGAATGATATGGATTTTCTTAGTTTATGCATCTAATTGTTACATTTAATAGAGCAACAATCGACTGATGGTCGACTTATTAAATATAAAAAAGTGTTTTTATAATAAAAACAAAACAATTAATTAAACTAATAAACAAAGAAAACCTGTATCATTCGAACGAGTAGAAATCGATCGATGGTTGCGCTATTGATTGATATACGCTATTAAATGTGCCAATTTGAACTACAAATTAAAAAAAATCATATCATTCGAACGTGCAGGAATCGATCGATAGGACAGCCATCGATCGATTCCTGCGCGTTCGAATGATAAGATTTTTTTAGTATACTCTATAAAATGGGCCAATCTACAAACTAAAAAAATCATATCATTCGAACGCG
>CANNZV010006138.1:0-20488 GCA_947561585.1 Caprella mutica
CTTTTCTCTGATAGTACATCATCACAGTGACTCTTTTCTCTGATAGTACATCATCACAGAGACTCTTTTCTCTGGTAGTACATCATCACAGTGACTCTTTTCTCTGATAGTACATCATCACAGTGACTCTTTTCTCTGATAGTACATCATCACAGTGACTCTTTTCTCTGATAGTACATCATCACAGTGACTCTTTTCTCTGATAGTACATCATCACAGTGATTCTTTTCTCTGATAGTACATCATCACAGTGACTCTTTTTTCTGATAGTACGTCATCACAGTGACTCTTTTCTCTGATAGTACATCATCACAGAGACTCTTTTCTCTGATAGTACATCATCACAGTGACTCTTTTCTCTGATAGTACATCATCACAGTGACTCTTTTCTCTGATAGTACATCATCACAGTGACTCTTTTCTCTGATAGTACATCATCACACTGACTCTTTTCTCTGATAGTACATCATCACAGTGACTCTTTTCTCTGATAGTACATCATCACAGTGACTCTTTTCTCTGATAGTACATCATCACAGTGACTCTTTTCTCTGATAGTTCATCATCACAGTGACTCTTTTCTCTGATAGTACATCATCACAGTGACTCTTTTCTCTGATAGTACATCATCACAGTGACTCTTTTCTCTGATAGTACATCATCACAGTGACTCTTTTCTCTGATAGTACATCATCACAGTGACTCTTTTCTCTGATAGTACATCATCACAGTGACTCTTTTCTCTGATAGTACATCATCACAGTGACTTTTTTCTCTGATAGTACATCATCACAGTGACTCTTTTCACTGATAGTACATCATCACAGTGACTCTTTTCTCTGATAGTACATCATCACAGTGACTCTTTTCTCTGATAGTACATCATCACAGTGACTCTTTTCTCTGATAGTACATCATCACAGTGACTCTTTTCTCTGATAGTACATCATCACAGTGACTCTATTCTCTGATAGTACATCATCACAGTGACTCTATTCTCTGATAGTACATCATCACAGTGACTCTTTTCTCTGATAGTACATCATCACAGTGACTCTTTTCTCTGATAGTACATCATCATAGTGACTCTTTTCTCTGATAGTACATCATCACAGTGACTCTTTTCTCTGATAGTACATCATCACAGTGACTCTTTTCTCTGATAGTACATCATCACAGTGACTCTTTTCTCTGATAGTACATCATCACAGAGACTCTTTTATAAAGATAGTACATCATCACAGAGACTCTTTTCTCTGATAGTACATCATCACAGTGACTCTTTTCTCTGATAGTACATAATCACAGTGACTCTTTTTCTCTGATAGTACATCATCACAGAGACTCTTTTCTCTGATAGTGCATCATCACAGTGACTCTTTTCTCTGATAGCACATCATCACAGTGACTCTTTTCTCTGATAGTACATCATCACAGTGACTCTTTTCTCTTTTAGTACATCATCACAGTGACTCTTTTCTCTGATAGTACATCATCACAGTGACTCTTTTCTCTGGTAGTACATCATCACAGTGACTCTTTTTCTCTGATAGTTCATCATCACGGTGACTCTTTTCTCTGATAGTACATCATCACAGTGATTCTTTTCTCTGATAGTACATCATCACAGTGACTCTTTTCTCTGATAGTACATCATCACAGTGACTCTTTTCTCTGGTAGTACATCATCACAGTGACTCTTTTCTCTGATAGTACATCATCACAGTGACTCTTTTCTCTGATAGTACATCATCACAGTGACTCTTTTCTCTGATAGTACATCATCACAGTGACTCTTTTCTCTGATAGTACATCATCACAGTGAGGATGATGACGTTGGCCAAGTAATTCAGGTGGCGTTTCCATAGCGTTCTATCAGCACAAACAGCAAGTTAGTTCAAGAAATCATGATGAGAGCCGTTGTTTGCTTATCCTGATTGGAGTATCTGAGAGATAAGACAGGAGAGACCATCCGGTAGATGGCGCTGTGGAAGATCTTACAGAGACCATCCAATAGCTGTGGAAGATCTTACAGAGAACATCCGATAGATGTGGAAGATCTTACAGAGACCATCCAATAGCTGTGGAAGATCTTACAGAGAACATCCAATAGCTGTGGAAGATCTTACAGAGAACATCCAATAGCTGTGGAAGATCTTACAGAGAACATCCAATAGATGTGGAAGATCTTACAGAGAACATCCAATAGCTGTGGAAGATCTTACAGAGAACATCCAATAGATGTGGAAGATCTTACAGAGAACATCCAATAGCTGTGGAAGATCTTACAGAGAACATCCAATAGATGTGGAAGATCTTACAGAGACCATCTCATAGCTGTGGAAGATCTTTCAGAGACCATCCAATAGCTGTGGAAGATCTTACAGAGAACATCCAATAGATGTGGAAGATCTTACAGAGAACATCCAATAGCTGTGGAAGATCTTACAGAGAACATCCAATAGATGTGGAAGATCTTACAGAGACCATCCAATAGCTGTGGAAGATCTTACAGAGAACATCCGATAGATGTGGAAGATCTCATAGAGACCATCCAATAGCTGTGGAAGATCATACAGAGAACATCCAATAGCTGTGGAAGATCATACAGAGAACATCCAATAGCTGTGGAAGATCTTACAGAGAACATCCAATAGATGTGGAAGATCTTACAGAGAACATCCAATAGATGTGGAAGATCTTACAGAGACCATCTCATAGCTGTGGAAGATCTTACAGAGACCATCCAATAGCTGTGGAAGATCTTACAGAGAACATTCAATAGATGTGGAAGATCTTACAGAGAACATCCAATAGCTGTGGAAGATCTTACAGAGAACATCCAATAGCTGTGGAAGATCTTACAGAGAACATCCAATAGATGTGGAAGATCTCACAGAGACCATCCAATAGCTGTGGAAGATCTTACAGAGAACATCCAATAGATGTGGAAGATCTTACAGAGAACATCCAATAGATGTGGAAGATCTTACAGAGAACATCCAATAGCTGTGGAAGATCTTACAGAGAACATCCAATAGATGTGGAAGATCTTACAGAGAACATCCAATAGCTGTGGAAGATCTTACAGAGAACATCCAATAGATGTGGAAGATCTTACAGAGACCATCTCATAGCTGTGGAAGATCTTACAGAGACCATCCAATAGCTGTGGAAGATCTTACAGAGAACATCCAATAGATGTGGAAGATCTTACAGAGAACATCCAATAGCTGTGGAAGATCTTACAGAGAACATCCAATAGATGTGGAAGATCTTACAGAGAACATCCAATAGATGTGGAATATCTTACAGAGACCATCTCATAGCTGTGGAAGATCTTACAGAGACCATCCAATAGCTGTGGAAGATCTTACAGAGAACATCCAATAGATGTGGAAGATCTTACAGAGAACATCCAATAGCTGTGGAAGATCTTACAGAGAACATCCAATAGATGTGGAAGATCTTACAGAGAACATCCAATAGCTGTGGAAGATCTTACAGAGAACATCCAATAGATGTGGAAGATCTTACAGAGACCATCTCATAGCTGTGGAAGATCTTTCAGAGACCATCCAATAGCTGTGGAAGATCTTACAGAGAACATCCAATAGATGTGGAAGATCTTACAGAGAACATCCAATAGCTGTGGAAGATCTTACAGAGAACATCCAATAGATGTGGAAGATCTTACAGAGACCATCCAATAGCTGTGGAAGATCTTACAGAGAACATCCGATAGATGTGGAAGATCTCACAGAGACCATCCAATAGCTGTGGAAGATCATACAGAGAACATCCAATAGCTGTGGAAGATCATACAGAGAACATCCAATAGCTGTGGAAGATCTTACAGAGAACATCCAATAGATGTGGAAGATCTTACAGAGAACATCCAATAGATGTGGAAGATCTTACAGAGACCATCTCATAGCTGTGGAAGATCTTACAGAGACCATCCAATAGCTGTGGAAGATCTTACAGAGAACATTCAATAGATGTGGAAGATCTTACAGAGAACATCCAATAGCTGTGGAAGATCTTACAGAGAACATCCAATAGCTGTGGAAGATCTTACAGAGAACATCCAATAGATGTGGAAGATCTCACAGAGACCATCCAATAGCTGTGGAAGATCTTACAGAGAACATCCAATAGATGTGGAAGATCTTACAGAGAACATCCAATAGATGTGGAAGATCTTACAGAGAACATCCAATAGCTGTGGAAGATCTTACAGAGAACATCCAATAGATGTGGAAGATCTTACAGAGAACATCCAATAGCTGTGGAAGATCTTACAGAGAACATCCAATAGATGTGGAAGATCTTACAGAGACCATCTCATAGCTGTGGAAGATCTTACAGAGACCATCCAATAGCTGTGGAAGATCTTACAGAGAACATCCAATAGATGTGGAAGATCTTACAGAGAACATCCAATAGCTGTGGAAGATCTTACAGAGAACATCCAATAGATGTGGAAGATCTTACAGAGAACATCCAATAGATGTGGAATATCTTACAGAGACCATCTCATAGCTGTGGAAGATCTTACAGAGACCATCCAATAGCTGTGGAAGATCTTACAGAGAACATCCAATAGATGTGGAAGATCTTACAGAGACCATCTCATAGCTGTGGAAGATCTTACAGAGACCATCCGATGTTTCTTTGCAAAGTTATCTATACATATAGTTATGGAAATTGTACTTCATATAGTTCTCCGAGCACATAATCAGTGTTCACAGTGTGTTCATATCGCTCCATCAATCAATAGACCCATCAATAACTACACCCCCCCCCTCACCTCATTTGCATATTTATTATAGTTCAAGGCATCACGTCAGTCCGTCAAATATTAACTCAATTTGTCTTGAGAGGGAAGAGGAGTCAGTGTGACCATAAATGAACCTGGGTCAGTTCGATCATAAGGGAAAATGATAACCAGTGGTTGGGGGAAAATGATAACCAGTGGTTGAGGGAAAATGATAACCAGTGGTTGGGAGAAAAGGATAACCAGTGGTTGAGGGAAAATGATAACCAGTGGTTGAGAGGAAAATGTTAACCAGTGGTTGAGGGAAAATGATATCCAGTAGTTGGGAGAAAATGTTAACCAGTGGTTGGGAGGAAAATGTTAACCAGTGGTTGAGGGAAAATGTTAACCAGTGGTTGGGAGAAAATGTTAACCAGTGGTTGGGAGGAAAATGATAACCAGTGGTTGAGGGAAAATGATAACCAGTGGTTGGGAGGAAAATGTTAACCAGTGGTTGAGGGAAAATGATAACCAGTGGTTGGGAGAAAATGATAACCAGTGGTTGGGAGGAAAATGTTAACCAGTGGTTGAGGGAAAATGTTAACCAGTGGTTGGGAGAAAATGTTAACCAGTGGTTGGGAGGAAAATGATAACCAGTGGTTGAGGGAAAATGATAACCAGTGGTTGGGAGGAAAATGTTAACCAGTGGTTGAGGGAAAATGATAACCAGTGGTTGGGAGAAAATGATAACCAGTGGTTGAGGGAAAATGTTAACCAGTGGTTGGGAGAAAATGTTAACCAGTGGTTGGGAGGAAAATGATAACCAGTGGTTGAGGGAAAATGATAACCAGTGGTTGGGAGGAAAATGTTAACCAGTGGTTGAGGGAAAATGATAACCAGTGGTTGGGAGAAAATGATAACCAGTGGTTGGGAGGAAAATGTTAACCAGTGGTTGGGAGGAAAATGTTAACCAGTGGTTGGGAAAATCTATATATTGACATATTTTTACGCATTATTTTACCAATTCAAATTGAGATTCAACGTTGTAATAGTTATGTATTTCTCGTAATTAATATATTGCTCATCCTGGAATTAATACAGTTAAATGTTATTTAGGAATATATTGCAAATAACTAATTAAAATTATCGAAAAGTAAAAAAAAAAAAATAGGTAATTGTAGAATACAATTATGATTGATTTTTAATGTTTCACTAATTTTAAATATTTTGATTATATAGAATAACAAAACTGTTTAAATTTTTCTTTCAAAGCAGGAAAATATACTCCAAAAACATCAATCAACTTTTATGACCCACATAAATTAGATTCGTAAGAGAAATAAAAATGCTACTGAATATGGACCAACTGTCATTCCGACTGTATTCCACATCTTAATTCCCACCATAAAGTATGGCTCCTCCCTCCAATTCCATGTCTATGGAAAACATTTGGAATACATTCTCAATTATAGAGCGTTGGTCGCCTCTTGAGTCACAAAAGGACATCCCTTGATTTGAATCAAATTGGAAGGGCAAGAACCGTCCAAACGACTTGTCCGCCATTCAGATATTTCCAAAATAATAACAATATATCGAGATGGCAATAAAAATGATGACCACTGATTGAGAGGAATAAAAATGATAACCAGTGGTTGGAAGAAAAATGATAACCAGTGGTTGGGGTAAATGTTAACCAGTGGTTGGAATAAAAATAATAACCAGTGGTTGGAATAAAAATGATAACCAGTGGTTGGAAGGAAAATGTTAACCAGTGGTTGGAAGGAAAATGATAACCAGTGGTTGGGGAAAATGTTAACCAGTAGTTAGGAGGAATAAAAATACTAACCAGTGGTTGGGAGAAATGTTAACCAGAGGTTGGGAGGAATAAAAATGTTAACCAGTGGTTGACAGGAATAAAAATACTAACCAGTGGTTGGGAGGAATAGAAATGTTAACCAGTGGATGGGGAAAATGATAACCAGTGGGAGAAATGTTAACCAGTGGTTGGGAGAAATGTAAACCAAACCAGTGGTTGAGAAGAATAGAAATGTTAACCAGTGGTTGGGAGAAATGTAAACCAAACCAGTGGTTGAGAAGAATAGAAATGTTAACCAGTGGTTGGGGAAAATGATAACCAGTGGTTGGGAGAAATGTTAACCAGTGGTTGGGGAAAATGTTAACCAGTGGTTGGGAGAAATGAAAATGATTACCAGTGGTTACAATTGTATGAATGAATAATAGGAAAAATAACATAAATCAACTTTCAGCGAATATAGATAATATGGAAAAAAAATATTTATTAACAGTATTATAGATGGTAGAAATTATTAATATTATTGTCTTATATTTTCAATAGAATAAATACTGTAAAAAAGTGATACATTAATTGATAATCTCACCGAGGCATTTAACCACTCGATTGAATTTTAGTACCAATTGAAATGTAAAAGTTATCAACTAAAATAGAAACTCACCGAGAGGGACATTCACTAATCAAAGTGTGCTACATTGCATCCCTGCTACAAACGTCTCTTTCAAAGGCAACGACGCCAAACTTTTACGTTGAATGCCGACTTAATGAAGCGTAACTTTTCCTGGCGTGACGTAAGACTCGCACTTACGGGCCTGAGAAGTGACTCCGTAGCTTCCCACAACGCCATCTGGTGGTGAGAATTAAGAGCACAAATCAGTGAATACGGACACGTAGACCTAATTTTAATATTCAAGTAGATGTATTAAAGACTGATTATGTCTATTTGAATATTCATCAAGGTAGGATGAGTGATAGATATCTTTAAGTTTGACATAGATGAAGTAGGGCTAAAGTAGGCAGGGAAAAAGGCAATAAAATTTGTATTCAAGGCGCCAAAGTATGGAGGGAAAACCTAAGTAGAGTCTAATATCCTCCATTTATTGGGGGAAATTTACCACCTAAAGAATTACTCATGAAAATTTGATGGCAGTGAACACAATCAGAGACTCGTGACAGAGCAGTGAATGAAGAATTTAGGTAGAACTTAGAAACTAGGTAAAATGTATAGGTACTAGGTAATATAATTAGAATTTAGAAACTAGGTAAGATATAAAGGTACTAGGTAATATAATTAGAATTTAGAAACTAGGTAAGATATAAAGGTACTAGGTAATATAATTAGAATTTAGAAACTAGGTAAGATATAAAGGTACTAGGTAATATGAGTAAGATTAAATTAATAAACAAGATAAAAGCATGTTCTAACACGTTCAATCCTGTTCTAACACGTTCAATCATGTTCTAACACGTTCAATCATGTTCTAACACGTTCAATCATACTCTAACACGTTCAATCATGTTCTAACACGTTCAATCATGTTCTAACACGTTCAATCATACTCTAACACGTTCAATCATGTTCTAACACGTTCAATCATGTTCTAACACGTTCAATCATGTTCTAACACGTTCAATCATACTCTAACACGTTCAATCATGTTCTAACACGTTCAATCATGTTCTAACACGTTCAATCCTGTTCTAACACGTTCAATCATGTTCTAACACGTTCAATCATGTTCTAACACGTTCAATCATGTTCTAACACGTTCAATCATGTTCTAACACGTTCAATCATGTTCTAACACGTTCAATCATGTTCTAACACGTTCAATCCTGTTCCAACACGTTCAATCATGTTCTAACACGTTCAATCATGTTCTAACACGTTCAATAATGTTCATAATGAATAAATAGAATATTAATGGAAACTATATATGTTTAATGTGTATCTAATGTTACCAAATAGTTTAGAACTAATAATCACTATTTTGACACATATGTTTCATATGATCGCCAAAATACTTATATTATAAGGGATATTATATAAAAATGTAGTAAAAATTGTATTAGTATGACGTCACAAAATCAACATTTCAAAAATCGAATTATGGTAATTAAAAAACTTATTATTGGTAAAATCTAATTAATAATAAATAAAAAAAAGTTACGTATACGATTAAGAGCATTCCTATTTAATCTTCTATGGCCCCACCATAACTATCCCCTCCATATTCTCAACATTTTTAAACTACCAAACCAATAATTTTTAATTTTAGAATGTTGTTTTGATGACGTCACACACAATCTTTTCCAGCCTGTGTACTGGCGTGACCACATCTGTCGCAAGTGACTGTACCGTTGCATCATCGTAAAATGGCAATATCTCACAAAAGATTGATATATATTCTGCCCTATACGAACCGTGTGAGGGGCTTCGACCAAAATCGGTCCTGAGAGACCAATGAATATTGTCCAGAAGCATTTTGAGGGGGCAAGTTGATGCAAAACTACAGTGCGGACACATCTGGAAAAGAAGTCAATGTTGAATAGCGATATATTATAATTATGTAAAAAAAGAACAGCAGGAATGAAATCAAAGAACTGGGAAAAATTAGGTAGATTTAAATTTAAAAAATTATGGTGGGGCATAAAAGATATTAGAACATATTCCACTTATAATCTCCCATTGCCCCACCATAAATTATTTTCTGGGTTTTTAAAATGTTACTTATTTTAAAAATAGGATTTTTTAAACAAAAAATAAGTAAAAGGGACTTCAGCGAAGTAGTTTTTTTAGGAAAAAGATTCATACGAAATAAATTAATCACGTCAAGCCAAGATAAAGCGCTACCAATACAGAAAAAATAAACATTATATTTACTGAAAGTTCTTGCAGAGAATTGTGAGAATTAGGGTAAGTTACTAGTTATCGACCAGTTCAACATTTTCGATCATTTAAGAAATATATTAAAAATTTAACATTTGATTTAACAAAAATTTAACATGATACCTGCAGGTATCATGGATACCAATTGAAACAACTAATTTAATAACAATTATTACATATTTTATTACTTGATCGAAAATGTAGAACCGGTCGATAACTAGTAATTCACCCCATAACATGTTGTAACCACATAAAATCAATGCTAATGTCGCAGCCACTCCCTACCAATGAATAATAAAAAATGTACATGAATTTGTGATGAGTTTAATTAGCAGCAAGAATTAAATAAGAATGAGTTGTATCTCCTATAGATGATGACTTTCAAAATTTAAATAATATAGTTTTTTTCATTTGTTTATCTAATTAATCGGGAAAAAATTGAATAAAAATCAATCTCAACATTATTGGATTTCACAACAAAATAATAGAAATAAAAGAATGAATAAACTGATATAAATTAATTAAAAAATAAGTATGTACTAGGGCAAGCTCTTATTTATCGGTAAATTCTACATTTTCGGTCATACAAGAAAAAACTGTATAGATACCTAATAATAATAAATATTTTACTCAACCAATACTAGTGAAATAATAATTATTATTATATCGTTTTACTTATAAGGCCGGAAATGTCGAACTGACCGATAATTAAGAACTTACCCTAACTACCTGTATTGTAAAATTATTTTAGTCAATAGATTATTATTTATTAGTACTTATATATATATTACAAATATCATATATTCAGATCCAATATAATTTGACAGCTTGCATAAAAACTCAAATTAAAACCTTTTAAAGGAATAACAAAATATTCAAAAATGTTTCGTTATCGAGATATTGATACCCTGATTCTAGGGTAATTTTTGACATTCATAGGGAATTTAACATAAAACAAACATTGTTTCACGATTTTTTTTTTATTAAAACTGCTTAGTTTTCAAGATACTGACTTTAAAAGTTTTTAAAGGACTCCTACCTAGATATTCACAAGTACTTAAGTTCCTAACAGATGGTTATTAATTGAAAATTATACATAACAGACCTAAGTTCATATTATATTGTTAAAAGTTACCCTAGAAAAATAATTAGTACATATTATATTGTTACAAGATACCCTAGAATCAGGGTATTAATATCTTGATCACGAATTTATATTTTTGGACATTTTGCTATTCCTGAAAAATTTCTACCTATTTTCGGATTTTATGCAAACTGTCAAATTTGACCGGATTCGTAATGAAACATCCTGTATGTAAATACGAAATTACGTACCGGTCGAAATAAAGTAATTAATCCTTATGTAAGATAAAATATTTGGGTTTACCCTCGAGATTTTATTTTCTTTCGTTTTCTGTGAAAATTTGAAAAATAAACACTTTCTGTCACCAAGACAACAGAGTAAACCTACCTAATCTTTATTTCATTATTATTTACAGGTTATCTATAGTTTTTAGGCATATAATCTATCCTTTATTTCATGAAATTATCCGAATTGATAAAAGAAATTAGCTACCTAGCTAGAAATCAAATAACTTGAAGAACTTATTGCTACCTAGTAGGCTAGTGAAGTTAGTTATAAAACAAACTCTCCTTACTAAGCTACTAGCCTGCCAGACTGCAGAAACTGGTAAAGTGTTCTCCTAGATATTATTTGGGATATTATCTATGAATTAACAATTTTGAATGAATTCCTTTATTTACATTAATGCTGCTATGAATATTTCTGAATTATTCCCTATATTTACCTACATTAGTTTTACTGTGAACAGAGTAAGAGATCTCTATGAACACTTTACTAATTTCTGCAGACTGGCTAGGTAGGAACCTTTTAACTATTGCTAACTAGGCTCCTTACCTAATATTTTTTCATTGCAGAATATGGGACATTTTCTATGCAAGCAATCCTTAATTTTCTCCTATATTTATATGTATTTTACTGGGGACCCACTCTGGAAAAGGTGGTCTTTTCTGATGGATTAATCTCTCTGTTGGAGTTTAGCAAACCTTAAAATACAGTAATAAATTAATGGGAACTGTATAATCCACAGCATTTAGCCTCTAAAATTCATCTGTTAGAGTGGGGACAGTTGACAGAAGCCAAAATAGAGGATATCTTGGAGAACACTTTACCAGTTTCTGCAGTCTGGACTGTGCGGAATCCATACTAGATTTCAATATAGATAGAGTGTTTTTTTCTGTTATTTCTGTATCTCATACTGCTTGCAGAATAAGAAAGCTATTTTTTCTATAATTAGGGTAAATTTCCAATTGTAGGTCAGTTTCACATCTTTAGTGACTCAGTCAAATAAGAAAAAATGACATAATAAAAGTACTATATTGTTTTTTTATACCTATTGTTTTTCCTTATTTGACTGAAGATGTCATTATGTCAGATGTGTAACTGACTGATAATTTGTAACTTGTATCATGTAAATATAGGGATTTACTCAGATTTAAAATGATTCTTTGGCTGGTTTCATGGCCAGACTGTAGAAACTGGTAAACTATTCTCCAAGAAATCTTCTATTTTGACTTCTGCTATCAGCAAAAGAGTTGAAAATGCATGTAAAGAGATCTCTATTCTTGTAGGGTTCATGAATTGATTGAGTTCCTTTTGTTGGATAGCTTAGCTAGGACTCATGGAAATAACAAGTAGCTATAAACTATGTATTACTCACAAAAAATATATTATTTGTTTTTTAACTTTTTTTATTTGTCTACCTAAATAACAAGTATTTATTTTAATCAGGTATTAAACTGTTACTTTTTATAACTGTCTTAGTACTCTGAAAAATAAATACAAATTATACAATCACATTTAATATTTGCTACATGAATATGAACCATAAAAGTAGCTATTATCAATTAATTTAATTTATGATTAATCTATATTTCTCTTTTACTCAGGTAATTATGAAATAGCTACAACTTTAAGCTACCTATTTCATCAGCATTATTACAGCCTATTATTTTTTTTAGATAATAATATTAAATTTCTCTTATAACAGGTTAATTTAGCTTCATTGGAATAATTAACTTCTGAACTCTACAAATTTCATTGTTTATTTTTCTTCCTATAATTTGTTTTATTTTAAATTCTTTAGCTATTTGATTAAACATAATTTTTAATAGATAATTATCATAGTTTTATTTATTAATAGCTTAGATTAAATTCCCTTGTAGACAATTTTCCCTGAATGCAAGTTTGTTGATAAGTAGCTATTGTAGCTACAGCTTCATTACATCAAAATAATACCTAGCTATTTACAAAAAATAGGAAATTTATATACCTATTTAAGTAATGTTTATCAAGATGAAGTTTTTTTTTATAATATTGATCATATAAAATACATTTCAAAATATCTTTTTCAAATACACATGGTATTTTTATATACTAAATCTCAACATCTATAGTTCATTGAAATTATATTTCTGAATTATATTCAGAAAATGTATCACTCAACTCTTTTTTTTCTTCTCTCTTTACATGTTCTTCACCACTGCATTCACTTTTTCTTTCCACCTGTCGACACAGACCTCTTCTTGAAGAGCCTTACGCCGAACTACAGAGCGACCCTCTCCAAATCCTCTCCAACTCTTCCCTCTTTCTTGCACATGCTCCGTAGACTCACTTCGACGTATCCGTAAATATTCCCCTTCGTATAAATCTGCCTAAACTGCATTTCGCCATTTGTGCTCGCTTAAACTTCCCGACATGATTTCAAAGCCGGCAACACAATTGTGGTTAATTAAACTTGTGATTGAATCAAAACAGAGTCTTTCCATGCGTTCTGATTGTGTTCAAGACCTCTTTTTGATGATAATATCTTCATAATTGATCATCTGGTGTTTGTGATGGCTCATTGTGTACCAATCTTCACCCCTTTGGCTGCATAAAAAACTGAAGGGGAAAAGGGTACAAAAAATGAGGCTGCACGCTGTGGCAGTTATAATCTTTGACGCCCTGTTACACTCCATTATATCAACATTTGGATCAATTACTTCCTTCACTTTGATAATTCTGATGTAACTAATCTTTAAAATCATTTAATATTTTCCATTCAAAGTAGCTAGAAAATTATTTTATTGTATTAATATTCTTTTTAGCTGACATTTTCTAAAGGACAAAATCTCTTTCAACATTATTTTTTTGATTAATATTACAATACAAAGTTTGTTGAAAAAGACATAAAGATTTAGCTACAACAATATTTATTTTAATAACTAAACTTAAAAGGGCTTTACATTGTATAAATGAATCTTTTCCAATTTCAAACTACTTCAATATTAGACTAGGTAGCTACTACTTCTTCATAAATCTTTCCTACATCTCTAATCTTATCCTCTCCCAGTGCAAGCTCATGTCAACATCATAGATGCAGTTCTCTGTAACCTAATCTCCTGGAACCCTTTTTTTACCTGTTTTTTTCACAGCACTGGCATGTGCTATAGCTGACTCCATTGTCTGTTTGAAAGCTTTTTGTAACTGTACCTACCTTCATTGAGGGTAAACTGTACCTAGGGACAAATGGACATGATGTGGGGTAGATGAATCTAATTGCAATTTTAATCACTTAATTGTCTTTAACATTTAAGTTTTGACTACCTTTTAGATTGAATTATTTAGCTAGTAGCTAGTTACTGTTCTAGCAATTACTATAAACTGTTGTTACTTGCAGTTCTGAAGAATGAAACTAATGTTTTAAATAAATCAATATGTTTTCATTTAATATCAACTGTTCATTTTTTCTTTGCATCATTTTTTATATCACATTTCATGATTAAATGCATTCACAGAGTAGCTTATCTGCATCCATGAGCAAGTCACTGACTGGTGGTAAGTGACTTTGTTCTTGTAGCCACTTTTCTTTATGACTGCTTCTTTCAGTTCCTTGTACTTAATTTCCTTTTACCGTCTTCTAGCTGTATGGCCTTTGGTTCCAAATAATATTTCTGATACGAAATATAATTTATTACAAGTAGCTCGCCATTTTTTTTTCTGCAGACAACTTGGAATTAATTCTTTAGTTATTCTATTTTATATTTTGTTTCTAATAGAGGCTTTATTTTATTATAATTATCTATTTAATTTATCTCTTAGTATTAGACTAAATAGCTACTAAAAGTAGTACTATAGAAATAGCTACACTTGGCTTGAACTGTTTAGAGTTAGAATATATAAGTAGCTAGTTAATCTATTGATTCATTTTTTAGGTATTTAATTTTATTTATTTTCTGTTTGAAGTATTTGAGGTTAATCTTCAGATTTACTAACTGTAATATAAAATATTTACTTTATAAATTTATATTATTTAAACTAACTAACTGAAGTTTTCACTTTCATGAACATATTTCTATTTTTTTATTTAATTTATTACCAATACTCTTCAAAAAATAATAACTGTGAAAAATAATTATTTTCGAATAATTAAAAATGATGCACTGTGATTTTTCCTCCATTTTTGTGAAATTAAAAAATGATATCAATAAAATTTGAAAAATTTATGAAAAACTGGAAAATTCTAAATATAGGAATAGATATAGGAATAGATATTGTATTATCTCAGGTAAGAAATTAATTATACAATAGTATTGATGAAAAACTATTTCACTGTTTTAAACAACCACCAATAGTTGTAAATAAAGTGCACAGTGAAGGGTTAAAACAACTACCAATAGTTGTAAATAAAGTGCACAGCGAAGAGTAAAAACAACCACCAATAGTTGTAAATAAAGTGCACAGTGAAGAGTTAAAACAACCACCAATAGTTGTAAATAAAGTACACAGTGAAGAGTTAAAACAACCACCAATAGTTGTAAATAAAGTACACAGTGAAGAGTTAAAACAACCACCAATAGTTGTAAATAAAGTACACAGTGAAGAGTTAAAAACAACCACCAATAGTTGTAAATAAAGTACACAGTGAAGAGTTAAAACTACCACCAATAGTTGTAAATAAAGTACACAGTGAAGAGTTAAAACAACCACCAATAGTTGTAAATGAAGTACACAGTGAAGAGTTAAAACGACCACCAATAGTTGTAAATAAAGTACACAGTGAAGAGTTAAAACAACCACCAATAGTTGTAAATAAAGTACACAGTGAAGAGTTAAAAACAACCACCAATAGTTGTAAATAAAGTACACAGTGAATAGTTAAAACAACCACCAATAGTTGTAAATAAAGTACACAGTGAAGAGTTAAAACAACCACCAATAGTTGTAAATAAAGTGCACAGTGAAGGGTTAAAACAACTACCAATAGTTGTAAATAAAGTGCACAGCGAAGAGTAAAAACAACCACCAATAGTTGTAAATAAAGTGCACAGTGAAGAGTTAAAACAACCACCAATAGTTGTAAATAAAGTGCACAGTGAAGAGTTAAAACAACCACCAATAGTTGTAAATGAAGTACACAGTGAAGAGTTAAAACAACCACCAATAGTTGTAAATAAAGTACACAGTGAAGAGTTAAAACAACCACCAATAGTTGTAAAGTACACAGTGAAGAGTTAAAAACAACCACCAATAGTTGTAAATAAAGTACACAGTGAAGAGTTAAAACAACCACCAATAGTTGTAAATAAAGTACACAGTGAAGAGTTAAAACAACCACCAATAGTTGTAAATAAAGTATACAGTGAAGAGTTAAAACGACCACCAATAGTTGTAAATAAAGTACACAGTGAAGAGTTAAAACAACCACCAATAGTTGTAAATAAAGTACACAGTGAAGAGTTAAAACAACCACCAATAGTTGTAAATAAAGTACACAGTGAAGAGTTAAAACAACCACCAATAGTTGTAAATAAAGTACACAGTGAAGAGTTAAAACAACCAACAATAGTTGTAAATAAAGTACACAGTGAAGAGTTAAAACAACCACCAATAGTTGTAAATAAAGTACACAGTGAAGAGTTAAAACAACCACCAATAGTTGTAAATAAAGTGCACAGTGAAGAGTTAAAACAACCACCAATAGTTATAAATAAAGTGCACAGTGAAGGGTTAAAACAACTACCAATAGTTGTAAATAAAGTGCACAGCGAAGAGTAAAAACAACCACCAATAGTTGTAAATAAAGTGCACAGTGAAGAGTTAAAACAACCACCAATAGTTGTAAATAAAGTGCACAGTGAAGAGTTAAAACAACCACCAATAGTTGTAAATAAAGTACACAGTGAAGAGTTAAAACAACCACCAATAGTTGTAAATAAAGTACACAGTGAAGAGTTAAAACAACCACCAATAGTTGTAAATAAAGTACACAGTGAAGAGTTAAAACAACCACCAATAGTTGTAAATAAAGTACACAGTGAAGAGTTAAAAACAACCACCAATAGTTGTAAATAAAGTACACAGTGAAGAGTTAAAACAACCACCAATAGTTGTAAATAAAGTACACAGTGAAGAGTTAAAACAACCACCAATAGTTGTAAATAAAGTACACGGTGAAGAGTTAAAACGACCACCAATAGTTGTAAATAAAGTACACAGTGAAGAGTTAAAACAACCACCAATAGTTGTAAATAAAGTACACAGTGAAGAGTTAAAACAACCACCAATAGTTGTAAATAAAGTACACAGTGAAGAGTTAAAACAACCACCAATAGTTGTAAATAAAGTGCACAGTGAAGAGTTAAAACAACCACCAATAGTTGTAAATAAAGTGCACAGTGAAGGGTTAAAACAACTACCAATAGTTGTAAATAAAGTGCACAGCGAAGAGTAAAAACAACCACCAATAGTTGTAAATAAAGTGCACAGTGAAGAGTTAAAACAACCACCAATAGTTGTAAATAAAGTACACAGTGAAGAGTTAAAACAACCACCAATAGTCGTAAATAAAGTGCACAGTGAAGAGTTAAAACAACCACCAATAGTTGTAAATAAAGTGCACAGTGAAGAGTTAAAACAACTATCAATAGTTGTAAATAAAGTGCACAGTGAAGAGTTAAAACAACCACCAATAGTCGTAAATAAAGTACACAGTGAAGAGTTAAAACAACCACCAATAGTTGTAAATAAAGTACACAGTGAAGAGTTAAAACAACCACCAATAGTTGTAAATAAAGTGCACAGTGAAGAGTTAAAACAACCACCAATAGTTGTAAATAAAGTACACAGTGAAGAGTTAAAACAACCACCAATAGTTGTAAATAAAGTACACAGTAAAGAGTTAAAAGAACCACCAATAGTTGTAAATAAAGTACACAGTGAAGAGTTAAAACAACCACCAATAGTTGTAAATAAAGTACACAGTGAAGAGTTAAAACAACCACCAATAGTTGTAAATGAAGTACACAGTGAAGAGTTAAAACGACCACCAATAGTTGTAAATAAAGTACACAGTGAAGAGTTAAAACTACCACCAATAGTTGTAAATAAAGTACACAGTGAAGAGTTAAAAACAACCACCAATAGTTGTAAATAAAGTACACAGTGAATAGTTAAAACAACCACCAATAGTTGTAAATAAAGTACACAGTGAAGAGTTAAAACAACCACCAATAGTTGTAAATAAAGTGCACAGTAAGGGTTAAAACAACTACCAATAGTTGTAAATAAAGTGCACAGCGAAGAGTAAAAACAACCACCAATAGTTGTAAATAAAGTGCACAGTGAAGAGTTAAAACAACCACCAATAGTTGTAAATAAAGTACACAGTGAAGAGTTAAAACAACCACCAATAGTTGTAAATAAAGTACACAGTGAAGAGTCAAAACAACCACCAATAGTTGTAAATAAAGTACACAGTGAAGAGTTAAAACAACCCCCAATAGTTGTAAATAAAGTACACAGTGAAGAGTTAAAAACAACCACCAATAGTTGTAAATAAAGTACACAGTGAAGAGTTAAAACAACCAGCAATAGTTGTAAATAAAGTGCACAGTGAAGAGTTAAAACAACCACCAATAGTTGTAAATAAAGTGCACAGTGAAGAGTTAAAACAACCACCAATAGTTGTAAATAAAGTACACAGTGAAGAGTTAAAACAACCACCAATAGTTGTAAATAAAGTACACAGTGAAGAGTTAAAACAACCACCAATAGTTGTAAAGTACACAGTGAAGAGTTAAAAACAACCACCAATAGTTGTAAATAAAGTACACAGTGAAGAGTTAAAACAACCACCAATAGTTGTAAATAAAGTACACAGTGAAGAGTTAAAACAACCACCAATAGTTGTAAATAAAGTACACAGTGAAGAGTTAAAACGACCACCAATAGTTGTAAATAAAGTACACAGTGAAGAGTTAAAACAACCACCAATAGTTGTAAATAAAGTACACAGTGAAGAGTTAAAACAACCACCAATAGTTGTAAATAAAGTACACAGTGAAGAGTTAAAACAACCACCAATAGTTGTAAATAAAGTATACAGTGAAGAGTTAAAACGACCACCAATAGTTGTAAATAAAGTACACAGTGAAGAGTTAAAACAACCACCAATAGTTGTAAATAAAGTACACAGTGAAGAGTTAAAACAACCACCAATAGTTGTAAATAAAGTACACAGTGAAGAATTAAAACAACCACCAATAGTTGTAAATAAAGTACACAGTGAAGAGTTAAAACAACCAACAATAGTTGTAAATAAAGTACACAGTGAAAAGTTAAAACAACCACCAATAGTTGTAAATAAAGTACACAGTGAAGAGTTAAAACAACCACCAATAGTTGTAAATAAAGTGCACAGTGAAGAGTTAAAACAACCACCAATAGTTATAAATAAAGTGCACAGTGAAGGGTTAAAACAACTACCAATAGTTGTAAATAAAGTGCACAGCGAAGAGTAAAAACAACCACCAATAGTTGTAAATAAAGTGCACAGTGAAGAGTTAAAACAACCACCAATAGTTGTAAATAAAGTGCACAGTGAAGAGTTAAAACAACCACCAATAGTTGTAAATAAAGTACACAGTGAAGAGTTAAAACAACCACCAATAGTTGTAAATAAAGTACACAGTGAAGAGTTAAAACAACCACCAATAGTTGTAAATAAAGTACACAGTGAAGAGTTAAAACAACCACCAATAGTTGTAAATAAAGTACACAGTGAAGAGTTAAAAACAACCACCAATAGTTGTAAATAAACTACACAGTGAAGAGTTAAAACAACCACCAATAGTTGTAAATAAAGTACACAGTGAAGAGTTAAAACAACCACCAATAGTTGTAAATAAAGTACACGGTGAAGAGTTAAAACGACCACCAATAGTTGTAAATAAAGTACACAGTGAAGAGTTAAAACAACCACCAATAGTTGTAAATAAAGTACACAGTGAAGAGTTAAAACAACCACCAATAGTTGTAAATAAAGTACACAGTGAAGAGTTAAAACAACCACCAATAGTTGTAAATAAAGTGCACAGTGAAGAGTTAAAACAACCACCAATAGTTGTAAATAAACTGCACAGTGAAGGGTTAAAACAACTACCAATAGTTGTAAATAAAGTGCACAGCGAAGAGTAAAAACAACCACCAATAGTTGTAAATAAAGTGCACAGTGAAGAGTTAAAACAACCACCAATAGTTGTAAATAAAGTACACAGTGAAGAGTTAAAACAACCACCAATAGTCGTAAATAAAGTGCACAGTGAAGAGTTAAAACAACCACCAATAGTTGTAAATAAAGTGCACAGTGAAGAGTTAAAACAACTATCAATAGTTGTAAATAAAGTGCACAGTGAAGAGTTAAAACAACCACCAATAGTCGTAAATAAAGTACACAGTGAAGAGTTAAAACAACCACCAATAGTTGTAAATAAAGTACACAGTGAAGAGTTAAAACAACCACCAATAGTTGTAAATAAAGTGCACAGTGAAGAGTTAAAACAACCACCAATAGTTGTAAATAAAGTACACAGTGAAGAGTTAAAACAACCACCAATAGTTGTAAATAAAGTACACAGTAAAGAGTTAAAAGAACCACCAATAGTTGTAAATAAAGTACACAGT
>CANNZV010006139.1:23-20486 GCA_947561585.1 Caprella mutica
TAATTACCATTAGTGTAGAGTAATGATAATCTATTATTACCATTAGTGTAGAGTAATGATAATCTATTATTACCATTAGTGTAGAGTAATGATAATCTATTATTACCATTAGTGTAGAGTAATGATAATCTATTATTACCATTAGTGTAGAGTAATGGTAATCTGTTATTACCATCAGTGAAGAGTAATGGTAATCTATTATTACAATTAGTGTAGAGTAATGGTAATCTGTTATTACCATCAGTGAAGAGTAATGGTAATCTATTATTACAATTAGTGTAGAGTAATGGTAATCTATTAATTACCATTAGTGTAGAGTAATGATAATCTATTATTACCATTAGTGTAGAGTAATGATAATCTATTATTACCATTAGTGTAGAGTAATGGCAATCTATTATTACCATCAGTGAAGAGTAATGGTAATCTATTATTACCAACAGTGAAGAGTAATGGTAATCTATTAGTACCATTAGTGTAGAGTAATGGTAATCTATTATTACCATTAGTGTAGAGTAATGATAATCTATTATTACCATTAGTGTAGAGTAATGATAATCTATTATTACCATTAGTGTAGAGTAATGGTAATCTATTATTACCATTAGTGTAGAGTAATGATAATCTATTATTACCATTAGTGTAGAGTAATGATAATCTATTATTACCATTAGTGTAGAGTAATGATAATCTATTATTACCATTAGTGTAGAGTAATGATAATCTATTATTACCATTAGTGTAAAGTAATGATAATCTATTATTACCATTAGTGTAGAGTAATGATAATCTATTATTACCATTGGTGTAGAATAATGGTAATCTATTATTACCATTAGTGTAGAGTAATGATAATCTATTATTACCATTAGTGTAGAGTAATGGTAATCTATTATTACCATTAGTGTAGAGTAATGATAATCTATTATTACCATTAGTGTAGAGTAATGATAATCTATTATTACCATTAGTGTAGAGTAATGATAATCTATTATTACCATTAGTGTAGAGTAATGGTAATCTATTATTACCATTAGTGTAGAGAAATGGTAATCTATTTATTACCATTAGTGTAGAGTAATGGTAATCTATTATTACCATCAGTGTAGAGTAATGGTAATCTATTATTACCATCAGTGTAGAGTAATGGTAATCTATTTATTACCATCAGTGTAGAGTAATGGTTTTCTATTATTACCATCAGTGAAGAGTAATGGTAATCTATTATTACCATCAGTGTAGAGTAATGGTGATCTATTATTACCATCAGTGAAGAGTAATGGTAATCTATTATTACCATCAGTGTAGAGTAATGGTAATCTATTTATTACCATTAGTGTAGAGTAATGGTGATCTATTATTACCATCAGTGAAGAGTAATGGTAATCTATTATTACCATCAGTGTAGAGTAATGGTAATCTATTTATTACCATTAGTGTAGAGTAATGGTAATCTGTTATTACCATCAGTGAAGAGTAATAGTAATCTATTATTACCATCAGTGTAGAGTAATGGTAATCTATTATTACCATCAGTGAAGAGTAATGGTAATCTATTATTACCATCAGTGTAGAGTAATGGTAATCTATTTATTACCATTAGTGTAGAGTAATGGTAATCTATTATTACAATTAGTGTAGAGTAATGGTAATCTATTAATTACCATTAGTGTAGAGTAATGATAATCTATTATTACCATTAGTGTAGAGTAATGATGATCTATTATTACCATTAGTGTAGAGTAATGGTAATCTATTATTACCATCAGTGAAGAGTAATGGTAATCTATTATTACCAACAGTGAAGAGTAATGGTAATCTATTAGCACCATTAGTGTAGAGTAATGGTAATCTATTATTACCATTAGTGTAGAGTAATGATAATCTATTATTACCATTAGTGTAGAGTAATGATAATCTATTATTACCATTAGTGTAGAGTAATGGTAATCTATTATTACCATTAGTGTAGAGTAATGGTAATCTATTATTACCATTAGTGTAGAGTAATGATAATCTATTATTACCATTAGTGTAGAGTAATGATAATCTATTATTACCATTAGTGTAGAGTAATGATAATCTATTATTACCATTAGTGTAGAGTAATGATAATCTATTATTACCATTAGTGTAGAGTAATGACAATCTATTATTACCATTAGTGTAGAGTAATGATAATCTATTATTACCATTAGTGTGAAGTAATGATAATCTATTATTACCATTAGTGTAGAGTAATGATAATCTATTATTACCATTGGTGTAGAATAATGGTAATCTATTATTACCATTAGTGTTGAGTAATGATAATCTATTATTACCATTAGTGTAGAGTAATGGTAATCTATTATTACCATTAGTGAAGAGAAATGATAATCTATTATTACCATTAGTGTAGAGTAATGATAATCTATTATTACCATTAGTGTAGAGTAATGATAATCTATTATTACCATTAGTGTAGAGTAATGGTAATCTATTATTACCATTAGTGTAGAGAAATGGTAATCTATTTATTACCATTAGTGTAGAGTAATGGTAATCTATTATTACCATCAGTGTAGAGTAATGGTAATCTATTATTACCATCAGTGAAGAGCAATGGTAATCTATTATTACCATCAGTGTTGAGTAATGGTAATCTATTATTACAATTAGTGTAGAGTAATGATAATCTATTATTACCATTAGTGTAGAGTAATGGTAATCTATTATTACCATCAGTGAAGAGTAATGGTAATCTATTATTACCATCAGTGAAGAGTAATGGTAATCTATTATTACAATTAGTGTAGAGTAATGATAATCTATTATTACCATTAGTGTAGAGTAATGGTAATCTATTATTACCATTAGTGTAGAGTAATGATAATCTATTATTACCATTAGTGTAGAGTAATGATATTCTATTATTACCATTAGTGTAGAGTAATGATAATCTATTATTACCATTAGTGTAAAGTAATGATAATCTATTATTACCATTAGTGTAAAGTAATGATAATCTATTATTACCATTAGTGTAGAGTAATGATAATCTATTATTACCATTGGTGTAGAATAATGGTAATCTATTATTACCATTAGTGTAGAGTAATGGTAATCTATTATTACCATTAGTGTAGAGTAATGATAATCTATTATTACCATTAGTGTAGAGTAATGATAATCTATTATTACCATTAGTGTAGAGTAATGATAATCTATTATTACCATTAGTGTAGAGTAATGATAATCTATTATTACCATTAGTGTAGAGTAATGATAATCTATTATTACCATTAGTGTAGAGTAATGATAATCTATTATTACCATTGGTGTAGAATAATGGTAATCTATTATTACCATTAGTGTAGAGTAATGATAATCTATTATTACCATTAGTGTAGAGTAATGATATTTTATTATTACCATTAGTGTAGAGTAATGATAATCTATTATTACCATTAGTGTAAAGTAATGATAATCTATTATTACCATTAGTGTAAAGTAATGATAATCTATTATTACCATTAGTGTAGAGTAATGATAATCTATTATTACCATTAGTGTAGAGTAATGATAATCTATTATTACCATTGGTGTAGAATAATGGTAATCTATTATTACCATTAGTGTAGAGTAATGATAATCTATTATTACCATTAGTGTAGAGTAATGATAATCTATTATTACCATTGGTGTAGAATAATGGTAATCTATTATTACCATTAGTGTAGAGTAATGATAATCTATTATTACCATTAGTGTAGAGTAATGGTAATCTATTATTACCATTAGTGTAAAGTAATGATAATCTATTATTACCATTAGTGTAGAGTAATGATAATCTATTATTACCATTAGTGTAGAGTAATGATAATCTATTATTACCATTAGTGTAGAGTAATGATAATCTATTATTACCATTAGTGTAGAGTAATGACAATCTATTATTACCATTAGTGTAGAGTAATGATAATCTATTATTACCATTAGTGTAAAGTAATGATAATCTATTATAACCATTAGTGTAGAGTAATGATAATCTATTATTACCATTGGTGTAGAATAATGGTAATCTATTATTACCATTAGTGTAGAGTAATGATAATCTATTATTACCATTAGTGTAGAGTAATGGTAATCTATTATTACCATTAGTGTAGAGTAATGATAATCTATTATTACCATTAGTGTAGAGTAATGATAATCTATTATTACCATTAGTGTAGAGTAATGATAATCTATTATTACCATTAGTGTAGAGTAATGGTAATCTATTATTACCATTAGTGTAGAGAAATGGTAATCTATTTATTACCATTAGTGTAGAGTAATGGTAATCTATTATTACCATCAGTGTAGAGTAATGGTAATCTATTATTACCATCAGTGTAGAGTAATGGTAATCTATTTATTACCATTAGTGTAGAGTAATGGTTTTCTATTATTACCATCAGTGAAGAGTAATGGTAATCTATTATTACCATCAGTGTAGAGTAATGGTAATCTATTATTACCATCAGTGAAGAGTAATGGTAATCTATTATTACCATCAGTGTAGAGTAATGGTAATCTATTTATTACCATTAGTGTAGAGTAATGGTAATCTATTATTACCATCAGTGAAGAGTAATGGTAATCTATTATTACCATCAGTGTAGAGTAATGGTAATCTATTTATTACCATTAGTGTAGAGTAATGGTAATCTGTTATTACCATCAGTGAAGAGTAATGGTAATCTATTATTACCATCAGTGTAGAGTAATGGTAATCTATTATTACCATCAGTGAAGAGTAATGGTAATCTATTATTACCATCAGTGTAGAGTAATGGTAATCTATTTATTACCATTAGTGTAGAGTAATGGTAATCTATTATTACCATTAGTGTAGAGTAATGGTAATCTATTATTACCATTAGTGTAGAGTAATGGTAATCTGTTATTACCATCAGTGAAGAGTAATGGTAATCTATTATTACAATTAGTGTAGAGTAATGGTAATCTATTAATTACCATTAGTGTAGAGTAATGATAATCTATTATTACCATTAGTGTAGAGTAATGATAATCTATTATTACCATTAGTGTAGAGTAATGGTAATCTATTATTACCATCAGTGAAGAGTAATGGTAATCTATTATTACCAACAGTGAAGAGTAATGGTAATCTATTAGTACCATTAGTGTAGAGTAATGGTAATCTATTATTACCATTAGTGTAGAGTAATGATAATCTATTATTACCATTAGTGTAGAGTAATGATAATCTATTATTACCATTAGTGTAGAGTAATGGTAATCTATTATTACCATTAGTGTAGAGTAATGGTAATCTATTATTACCATTAGTGTAGAGTAATGATAATCTATTATTACCATTAGTGTAGAGTAATGATAATCTATTATTACCATTAGTGTAGAGTAATGATAATCTATTATTACCATTAGTGTAGAGTAATGACAATCTATTATTACCATTAGTGTAGAGTAATGATAATCTATTATTACCATTAGTGTAAAGTAATGATAATCTATTATTACCATTAGTGTAGAGTAATGATAATCTATTATTACCATTGGTGTAGAATAATGGTAATCTATTATTACCATTAGTGTAGAGTAATGATAATCTATTATTACCATTAGTGTAGAGTAATGGTAATCTATTATTACCATTAGTGTAGAGTAATGGTAATCTATTATTACCATTAGTGTAGAGAAATGGTAATCTATTTATTACCATTAGTGTAGAGTAATGGTAATCTATTATTACCATCAGTGTAGAGTAATGGTAATCTATTATTACCATCAGTGAAGAGCAATGGTAATCTATTATTACCATCAGTGTAGAGTAATGGTAATCTATTATTACAATTAGTGTAGAGTAATGATAATCTATTATTACCATTAGTGTAGAGTAATGGTAATCTATTATTACCATCAGTGAAGAGTAATGTTAATCTATTATTACCATCAGTGAAGAGTAATGGTAATCTATTATTACAATTAGTGTAGAGTAATGATAATCTATTATTACCATTAGTGTAGAGTAATGGTAATCTATTATTACCATTAGTGTAGAGTAATGATAATCTATTATTACCATTAGTGTAGAGTAATGATATTCTATTATTACCATTAGTGTAGAGTAATGATAATCTATTATTACCATTAGTGTAAAGTAATGATAATCTATTATTACCATTAGTGTAAAGTAATGATAATCTATTATTACCATTAGTGTAGAGTAATGATAATCTATTATTACCATTGGTGTAGAATAATGGTAATCTATTATTACCATTAGTGTAGAGTAATGATAATCTATTATTACCATTAGTGTAGAGTAATGGTAATCTATTATTACCATTAGTGTAGAGTAATGATAATCTATTATTACCATAAGTGTAGAGTAATGATAATCTATTATTACCATTAGTGTAGAGTAATGATAATCTATTATTACCATTAGTGTAGAGTAATGATAATCTATTATTACCATTAGTGTAGAGTAATGATAATCTATTATTACCATTGGTGTAGAATAATGGTAATCTATTATTACCATAAGTGTAGAGTAATGATAATCTATTATTACCATTAGTGTAGAGTAATGATATTCTATTATTACCATTAGTGTAGAGTAATGATAATCTATTATTACCATTGGTGTAGAATAATGGTAATCTATTATTACCATTAGTGTAGAGTAATGATAATCTATTATTACCATTAGTGTAGAGTAATGGTAATCTATTATTACAATTAGTGTAAAGTAATGATAATCTATTATTACCATTAGTGTAGAGTAATGATAATCTATTATTACCATTAGTGTAGAGTAATGATAATCTATTATTACCATTAGTGTAGAGTAATGATAATCTATTATTACCATTAGTGTAGAGTAATGACAATCTATTATTACCATTAGTGTAGAGTAATGATAATCTATTATTACCATTAGTGTAAAGTAATGATAATCTATTATTACCATTAGTGTAGAGTAATGATAATCTATTATTACCATTGGTGTAGAATAATGGTAATCTATTATTACCATTAGTGTAGAGTAATGATAATCTATTATTACCATTAGTGTAGAGTAATGGTAATCTATTATTACCATTAGTGTAGAGTAATGATAATCTATTATTACCATTAGTGTAGAGTAATGATAATCTATTATTACCATTAGTGTAGAGTAATGATAATCTATTATTACCATTAGTGTAGAGTAATGGTAATCTATTATTACCATTAGTGTAGAGAAATGGTAATCTATTTATTACCATTAGTGTAGAGTAATGGTAATCTATTATTACCATCAGTGTAGAGTAATGGTAATCTATTATTACCATCAGTGTAGAGTAATGGTAATCTATTTATTACCATTAGTGTAGAGTAATGGTTTTCTATTATTACCATCAGTGAAGAGTAATGGTAATCTATTATTACCATCAGTGTAGAGTAATGGTAATCTATTATTACCATCAGTGAAGAGTAATGGTAATCTATTATTACCATCAGTGTAGAGTAATGGTAATCTATTTATTACCATTAGTGTAGAGTAATGGTAATCTATTATTACCATCAGTGAAGAGTAATGGTAATCTATTATTACCATCAGTGTAGAGTAATGGTAATCTATTTATTACCATTAGTGTAGAGTAATGGTAATCTGTTATTACCATCAGTGAAGAGTAATGGTAATCTATTATTACCATCAGTGTAGAGTAATGGTAATCTATTATTACCATCAGTGAAGAGTAATGGTAATCTATTATTACCATCAGTGTAGAGTAATGGTAATCTATTTATTACCATTAGTGTAGAGTAATGGTAATCTATTATTACCATTAGTGTAGAGTAATGGTAATCTATTATTACCATTAGTGTAGAGTAATGGTAATCTGTTATTACCATCAGTGAAGAGTAATGGTAATCTATTATTACAATTAGTGTAGAGTAATGGTAATCTATTAATTACCATTAGTGTAGAGTAATGATAATCTATTATTACCATTAGTGTAGAGTAATGATAATCTATTATTACCATTAGTGTAGAGTAATGGTAATCTATTATTACCATCAGTGAAGAGTAATGGTAATCTATTATTACCAACAGTGAAGAGTAATGGTAATCTATTAGTACCATTAGTGTAGAGTAATGGTAATCTATTATTACCATTAGTGTAGAGTAATGATAATCTATTATTACCATTAGTGTAGAGTAATGATAATCTATTATTACCATTAGTGTAGAGTAATGGTAATCTATTATTACCATTAGTGTAGAGTAATGGTAATCTATTATTACCATTAGTGTAGAGTAATGATAATCTATTATTACCATTAGTGTAGAGTAATGATAATCTATTATTACCATTAGTGTAGAGTAATGATAATCTATTATTACCATTAGTGTAGAGTAATGACAATCTATTATTACCATTAGTGTAGAGTAATGATAATCTATTATTACCATTAGTGTAAAGTAATGATAATCTATTATTACCATTAGTGTAGAGTAATGATAATCTATTATTACCATTGGTGTAGAATAATGGTAATCTATTATTACCATTAGTGTAGAGTAATGATAATCTATTATTACCATTAGTGTAGAGTAATGGTAATCTATTATTACCATTAGTGTAGAGTAATGGTAATCTATTATTACCATTAGTGTAGAGAAATGGTAATCTATTTATTACCATTAGTGTAGAGTAATGGTAATCTGTTATTACCATCAGTGTAGAGTAATGGTAATCTATTATTACCATCAGTGAAGAGCAATGGTAATCTATTATTACCATCAGTGTAGAGTAATGGTAATCTATTATTACAATTAGTGTAGAGTAATGATAATCTATTATTACCATTAGTGTAGAGTAATGGTAATCTATTATTACCATCAGTGAAGAGTAATGTTAATCTATTATTACCATCAGTGAAGAGTAATGGTAATCTATTATTACAATTAGTGTAGAGTAATGATAATCTATTATTACCATTAGTGTAGAGTAATGGTAATCTATTATTACCATTAGTGTAGAGTAATGATAATCTATTATTACCATTAGTGTAGAGTAATGATATTCTATTATTACCATTAGTGTAGAGTAATGATAATCTATTATTACCATTAGTGTAAAGTAATGATAATCTATTATTACCATTAGTGTAAAGTAATGATAATCTATTATTACCATTAGTGTAGAGTAATGATAATCTATTATTACCATTGGTGTAGAATAATGGTAATCTATTATTACCATTAGTGTAGAGTAATGATAATCTATTATTACCATTAGTGTAGAGTAATGGTAATCTATTATTACCATTAGTGTAGAGTAATGATAATCTATTATTACCATAAGTGTAGAGTAATGATAATCTATTATTACCATTAGTGTAGAGTAATGATAATCTATTATTACCATTAGTGTAGAGTAATGATAATCTATTATTACCATTAGTGTAGAGTAATGATAATCTATTATTACCATTGGTGTAGAATAATGGTAATCTATTATTACCATAAGTGTAGAGTAATGATAATCTATTATTACCATTAGTGTAGAGTAATGATATTCTATTATTACCATTAGTGTAGAGTAATGATAATCTATTATTACCATTAGTGTAAAGTAATGATAATCTATTATTACCATTAGTGTAAAGTAATGATAATCTATTTTTACCATTAGTGTAGAGTAATGATAATCTATTATTACCATTGGTGTAGAATAATGGTAATCTATAATTACCATTAGTGTAGAGTAATGATAATCTATTATTACCATTAGTGTAGAGTAATGATAATCTATTATTACCATTGGTGTAGAATAATGGTAATCTATTATTACCATAAGTGTAGAGTAATGATAATCTATTATTACCATTAGTGTAGAGTAATGGTAATCTATTATTACCATTAGTGTAAAGTAATGATAATCTATTATTACCATTAGTGTAAAGTAATGATAATCTATTATTACCATTAGTGTAGAGTAATGATAATCTATTATTACCATTGGTGTAGAATAATGGTAATCTATTATTACCATTAGTGTAGAGTAATGGTAATCTATTATTACCATTAGTGTAGAGTAATGGTAATCTGTTATTACCATCAGTGAAGAGTAATGGTAATCTATTATTACAATTAGTGTAGAGTAATGGTAATCTATTAATTACCATTAGTGTAGAGTAATGATAATCTATTATTACCATTAGTGTAAAGTAATGATAATCTATTATTACCATTAGTGTAAAGTAATGATAATCTATTATTACCATTAGTGTAGAGTAATGATAATCTATTATTACCATTGGTGTAGAATAATGGTAATCTATTATTACCATTAGTGTAGAGTAATGGTAATCTATTATTACCATTAGTGTAAAGTAATGATAATCTATTATTACCATTAGTGTAGAGTAATGATAATCTATTATTACCATTGGTGTAGAATAATGGTAATCAATTATTACCATTAGTGTAGAGTAATGATAATCTATTATTACCATAAGTGTAGAGTAATGATAATCTATTATTACCATTAGTGTAGAGTAATGGTAATCTATTATTACCATTAGTGTAAAGTAATGATAATCTATTATTACCATTAGTGTAAAGTAATGATAATCTATTATTACCATTAGTGTAGAGTAATGGTAATCTATTATTACCATTAGTGTAGAGTAATGGTAATCTATTATTACAATTAGTGTAGAGTAATGATAATCTATTATTACCATTAGTGTAGAGTAATGGTAATCTATTATTACCATTAGTGTAGAGTAATGATAATCTATTATTACCATTAGTGTAGAGTAATGATAATCTATTATTACCATTAGTGTAAAGTAATGATAATCTATTATTACCATTAGTGTAAAGTAATGATAATCTATTATTACCATTAGTGTAGAGTAATGATAATCTATTATTACCATTGGTGTAGAATAATGGTAATCTATTATTACCATTAGTGTAGAGTAATGATAATCTATTATTACCATTAGTGTAGAGTAATGGTAATCTATTATTACCATTAGTGTAGAGTAATGATAATCTATTATTACCATTAGTGTAGAGTAATGATAATCTATTATTACCATTAGTGTAGAGTAATGATAATCTATTATTACCATTAGTGTAGAGTAATGATAATCTATTATTACCATTAGTGTAGAGTAATGATAATCTATTATTACCATTAGTGTAGAGTAATGATAATCTATTATTACCATTAGTGTAGAGTAATGATAATCTATTATTACCATTGGTGTAGAATAATGATAATCTATTATTACCATTAGTGTAGAGTAATGATATTCTATTATTACCATTAGTGTAGAGTAATGATAATCTATTATTACCATTAGTGTAAAGTAATGATAATCTATTATTACCATTAGTGTAAAGTAATGATAATCTATTATTACCATTAGTGTAGAGTAATGATAATCTATTATTACCATTGGTGTAGAGTAATGATAATCTATTATTACCATTGGTGTAGAATAATGGTAATCTATTATTACCATTAGCGTAGAGTAATGATAATCTATTATTACCATTAGTGTAGAGTAATGATAATCTATTATTACCATTGGTGTAGAATAATGGTAATCTATTATTACCATTAGTGTAGAGTAATGATAATCTATTATTACCATTAGTGTAGAGTAATGGTAATCTATTATTACCATTAGTGTAAAGTAATGATAATCTATTATTACCATTAGTGTAAAGTAATGATAATCTATTATTACCATTAGTGTAAAGTAATGATAATCTATTATTACCATTAGTGTAAAGTAATGATAATCTATTATTACCATTAGTGTAGAGTAATGATAATCTATTATTACCATTGGTGTAGAATAATGGTAATCTATTATTACCATTAGTGTAGAGTAATGGTAATCTATTATTACCATTAGTGTAGAGTAATGGTAATCTGTTATTACCATCAGTGAAGAGTAATGGTAATCTATTATTACAATTAGTGTAGAGTAATGGTAATCTATTAATTACCATTAGTGTAGAGTAATGATAATCTATTATTACCATTAGTGTAAAGTAATGATAATCTATTATTACCATTAGTGTAAAGTAATGATAATCTATTATTACCATTAGTGTAGAGTAATGATAATCTATTATTACCATTGGTGTAGAATAATGGTAATCTATTATTACCATTAGTGTAGAGTAATGATAATCTATTATTACCATTAGTGTAGAGTAATGATAATCTATTATTACCATTAGTGTAGAGTAATGATAATCTATTATTACCATTGGTGTAGAATAATGGTAATCTATTATTACCATTAGTGTAGAGTAATGATAATCTATTATTACCATTAGTGTAGAGTAATGATAATCTATTATTACCATTAGTGTAGAGTAATGATAATCTATTATTACCATTAGTGTAGAGTAATGATAATCTATTATTACCATTAGTGTAGAGTAATGATAATCTATTATTACCATTAGTGTAGAGTAATGGTAATCTATTATTACCATTAGTGTAGAGTAATGGTAATCTATTATTACCATTAGTGTAGAGTAATGGTAATCTATTATTACCATTAGTGTAGAGTAATGGTAATCTATTATTACCATTAGTGTAGAGTAATGACAATCTATTATTACCATTAGTGTAGAGTAATGATAATCTATTATTACCATTAGTGTAGAGTAATGGTAATCTATTATTACCATTAGTGTAGAGTAATGATAATCTATTATTACCATTAGTGTAGAGTAATGGTAATCTATTATTACCATTAGTGTAGAGTAATGATAATCTATTATTACCATTAGTGTAGAGTAATGGTAATCTATTATTACCATTAGTGTAGAGTAATGGTAATCTATTATTACCATTAGTGTAGAGTAATGGTAATCTATTATTACCATTAGTGTAGAGTAATGATAATCTATTATTACCATTAGTGTAGAGTAATGGTAATCTATTATTACCATTAGTGTAGAGTAATGGTAATCTATTATTACCATTAGTGTAGAGTAATGACAATCTATTATTACCATTAGTGTAGAGTAATGATAATCTATTATTACCATTAGTGTAGAGTAATGGTAATCTATTATTACCATTAGTGTAGAGTAATGATAATCTATTATTACCATTAGTGTAGAGTAATGGTAATCTATTATTACCATTAGTGTAGAGTAATGATAATCTATTATTACCATTAGTGTAGAGTAATGGTAATCTATTATTACCATTAGTGTAGAGTAATGATAATCTATTATTACCATTAGTGTAGAGTAATGGTAATCTATTATTACCATTAGTGTAGAGTAATGGTAATCTATTATTACAATTAGTGTAGAGTAATGGTAATCTATTATTACCATTAGTGTAAAGTAATGATAATCTATTATTACCATTAGTGTAGAGTAATGATAATCTATTATTACCATTGGTGTAGAATAATGGTAATCTATTATTACCATTAGTGTAGAGTAATGATAATCTATTATTACCATTAGTGTAGAGTAATGATAATCTATTATTACCATTAGTGTAGAGTAATGATAATCTATTATTACCATTAGTGTAGAGTAATGATAATCTATTATTACCATTAGTGTAGAGTAATGATAATCTATTATTACCATTAGTGTAGAGTAATGATAATCTATTATTACCATTAGTGTAGAGTAATAATAATCTATTATTACCATTAGTGTAGAGTAATGATAATCTATTATTACCATTAGTGTAGAGTAATGGTAATCTATTATTACCATTAGTGTAGAGTAATGGTAATCTATTATTACAATTAGTGTAGAGTAATGATAATCTATTATTACCATTAGTGTAGAGTAATGGTAATCTATTATTACCATTAGTGTAGAGTAATGATAATCTATTATTACCATTAGTGTGAAGTAATGATAATCTATTATTACCATTAGTGTAAAGTAATGATAATCTATTATTACCATTAGTGTAGAGTAATGATAATCTATTATTACCATTGGTGTAGAATAATGGTAATCTATTATTACCATTAGTGTAGAGTAATGATAATCTATTATTACCATTGGTGTAGAATAATGGTAATCTATTATTACCATTAGTGTAGAGTAATGATAATCTATTATTACCATTAGTGTAGAGTAATGGTAATCTATTATTACCATTAGTGTAGAGTAATGATAATCTATTATTACCATTAGTGTAGAGTAATGATATTCTATTATTACCATTAGTGTAGAGTAATGATAATCTATTATTACCATTAGTGTAGAGTAATGATAATCTATTATTACCATTAGTGTAGAGTAATGATAATCTATTATTACCATTAGTGTAGAGTAATGATAATCTATTATTACCATTGGTGTAGAGTAATGATATTCTATTATTACCATTAGTGTAGAGTAATGATAATCTATTATTACCATTAGTGTAAAGTAATGATAATCTATTATTACCATTAGTGTAGAGTAATGATAATCTATTATTACCATTGGTGTAGAATAATGGTAATCTATTATTACCATTAGTGTAGAGTAATGATAATCTATTATTACCATTAGTGTAGAGTAATGGTAATCTATTATTACCATTAGTGTAGAGTAATGATAATCTATTATTACCATAAGTGTAGAGTAATGATAATCTATTATTACCATTAGTGTAGAGTAATGATAATCTATTATTACCATTAGTGTAGAGTAATGATAATCTATTATTACCATTAGTGTAGAGTAATGATAATCTATTATTACCATTGGTGTAGAATAATGGTAATCTATTATTACCATAAGTGTAGAGTAATGATAATCTATTATTACCATTAGTGTAGAGTAATGATATTCTATTATTACCATTAGTGTAGAGTAATGATAATCTATTATTACCATTAGTGTAAAGTAATGATAATCTATTATTACCATTAGTGTAAAGTAATGATAATCTATTTTTACCATTAGTGTAGAGTAATGATAATCTATTATTACCATTGGTGTAGAATAATGGTAATCTATAATTACCATTAGTGTAGAGTAATGATAATCTATTATTACCATTAGTGTAGAGTAATGATAATCTATTATTACCATTGGTGTAGAATAATGGTAATCTATTATTACCATAAGTGTAGAGTAATGATAATCTATTATTACCATTAGTGTAGAGTAATGGTAATCTATTATTACCATTAGTGTAAAGTAATGATAATCTATTATTACCATTAGTGTAAAGTAATGATAATCTATTATTACCATTAGTGTAGAGTAATGATAATCTATTATTACCATTGGTGTAGAATAATGGTAATCTATTATTACCATTAGTGTAGAGTAATGGTAATCTATTATTACCATTAGTGTAGAGTAATGGTAATCTGTTATTACCATCAGTGAAGAGTAATGGTAATCTATTATTACAATTAGTGTAGAGTAATGGTAATCTATTAATTACCATTAGTGTAGAGTAATGATAATCTATTATTACCATTAGTGTAAAGTAATGATAATCTATTATTACCATTAGTGTAAAGTAATGATAATCTATTATTACCATTAGTGTAGAGTAATGATAATCTATTATTACCATTGGTGTAGAATAATGGTAATCTATTATTACCATTAGTGTAGAGTAATGGTAATCTATTATTACCATTAGTGTAAAGTAATGATAATCTATTATTACCATTAGTGTAGAGTAATGATAATCTATTATTACCATTGGTGTAGAATAATGGTAATCAATTATTACCATTAGTGTAGAGTAATGATAATCTATTATTACCATTAGTGTAGAGTAATGATAATCTATTATTACCATTAGTGTAGAGTAATGATAATCTATTATTACCATTAGTGTAGAGTAATGATAATCTATTATTACCATTAGTGTAGAGTAATGGTAATCTATTATTACCATTAGTGTAGAGTAATGGTAATCTATTATTACAATTAGTGTAGAGTAATGATAATCTATTATTACCATTAGTGTAGAGTAATGGTAATCTATTATTACCATTAGTGTAGAGTAATGATAATCTATTATTACCATTAGTGTAGAGTAATGATAATCTATTATTACCATTAGTGTAAAGTAATGATAATCTATTATTACCATTAGTGTAAAGTAATGATAATCTATTATTACCATTAGTGTAGAGTAATGATAATCTATTATTACCATTGGTGTAGAATAATGGTAATCTATTATTACCATTAGTGTAGAGTAATGATAATCTATTATTACCATTAGTGTAGAGTAATGGTAATCTATTATTACCATTAGTGTAGAGTAATGATAATCTATTATTACCATTAGTGTAGAGTAATGATAATCTATTATTACCATTAGTGTAGAGTAATGATAATCTATTATTACCATTAGTGTAGAGTAATGATAATCTATTATTACCATTAGTGTAGAGTAATGATAATCTATTATTACCATTAGTGTAGAGTAATGATAATCTATTATTACCATTAGTGTAGAGTAATGATAATCTATTATTACCATTGGTGTAGAATAATGATAATCTATTATTACCATTAGTGTAGAGTAATGATATTCTATTATTACCATTAGTGTAGAGTAATGATAATCTATTATTACCATTAGTGTAAAGTAATGATAATCTATTATTACCATTAGTGTAAAGTAATGATAATCTATTATTACCATTAGTGTAGAGTAATGATAATCTATTATTACCATTGGTGTAGAGTAATGATAATCTATTATTACCATTGGTGTAGAATAATGGTAATCTATTATTACCATTAGCGTAGAGTAATGATAATCTATTATTACCATTAGTGTAGAGTAATGATAATCTATTATTACCATTGGTGTAGAATAATGATAATCTATTATTACCATTAGTGTAGAGTAATGATAATCTATTATTACCATTAGTGTAGAGTAATGGTAATCTATTATTACCATTAGTGTAAAGTAATGATAATCTATTATTACCATTAGTGTAAAGTAATGATAATCTATTATTACCATTAGTGTAAAGTAATGATAATCTATTATTACCATTAGTGTAAAGTAATGATAATCTATTATTACCATTAGTGTAGAGTAATGATAATCTATTATTACCATTGGTGTAGAATAATGGTAATCTATTATTACCATTAGTGTAGAGTAATGGTAATCTATTATTACCATTAGTGTAGAGTAATGGTAATCTGTTATTACCATCAGTGAAGAGTAATGGTAATCTATTATTACAATTAGTGTAGAGTAATGGTAATCTATTAATTACCATTAGTGTAGAGTAATGATAATCTATTATTACCATTAGTGTAAAGTAATGATAATCTATTATTACCATTAGTGTAAAGTAATGATAATCTATTATTACCATTAGTGTAGAGTAATGATAATCTATTATTACCATTGGTGTAGAATAATGGTAATCTATTATTACCATTAGTGTAGAGTAATGATAATCTATTATTACCATTAGTGTAGAGTAATGATAATCTATTATTACCATTAGTGTAGAGTAATGATAATCTATTATTACCATTGGTGTAGAATAATGGTAATCTATTATTACCATTAGTGTAGAGTAATGATAATCTATTATTACCATTAGTGTAGAGTAATGATAATCTATTATTACCATTAGTGTAGAGTAATGATAATCTATTATTACCATTAGTGTAGAGTAATGATAATCTATTATTACCATTAGTGTAGAGTAATGATAATCTATTATTACCATTAGTGTAGAGTAATGGTAATCTATTATTACCATTAGTGTAGAGTAATGGTAATCTATTATTACCATTAGTGTAGAGTAATGGTAATCTATTATTACCATTAGTGTAGAGTAATGGTAATCTATTATTACCATTAGTGTAGAGTAATGACAATCTATTATTACCATTAGTGTAGAGTAATGATAATCTATTATTACCATTAGTGTAGAGTAATGGTAATCTATTATTACCATTAGTGTAGAGTAATGATAATCTATTATTACCATTAGTGTAGAGTAATGGTAATCTATTATTACCATTAGTGTAGAGTAATGATAATCTATTATTACCATTAGTGTAGAGTAATGGTAATCTATTATTACCATTAGTGTAGAGTAATGGTAATCTATTATTACCATTAGTGTAGAGTAATGGTAATCTATTATTACCATTAGTGTAGAGTAATGATAATCTATTATTACCATTAGTGTAGAGTAATGGTAATCTATTATTACCATTAGTGTAGAGTAATGGTAATCTATTATTACCATTAGTGTAGAGTAATGACAATCTATTATTACCATTAGTGTAGAGTAATGATAATCTATTATTACCATTAGTGTAGAGTAATGGTAATCTATTATTACCATTAGTGTAGAGTAATGATAATCTATTATTACCATTAGTGTAGAGTAATGGTAATCTATTATTACCATTAGTGTAGAGTAATGATAATCTATTATTACCATTAGTGTAGAGTAATGGTAATCTATTATTACCATTAGTGTAGAGTAATGATAATCTATTATTACCATTAGTGTAGAGTAATGGTAATCTATTATTACCATTAGTGTAGAGTAATGGTAATCTATTATTACAATTAGTGTAGAGTAATGGTAATCTATTATTACCATTAGTGTAAAGTAATGATAATCTATTATTACCATTAGTGTAGAGTAATGATAATCTATTATTACCATTGGTGTAGAATAATGGTAATCTATTATTACCATTAGTGTAGAGTAATGATAATCTATTATTACCATTAGTGTAGAGTAATGATAATCTATTATTACCATTAGTGTAGAGTAATGATAATCTATTATTACCATTAGTGTAGAGTAATGATAATCTATTATTACCATTAGTGTAGAGTAATGATAATCTATTATTACCATTAGTGTAGAGTAATGATAATCTATTATTACCATTAGTGTAGAGTAATAATAATCTATTATTACCATTAGTGTAGAGTAATGATAATCTATTATTACCATTAGTGTAGAGTAATGGTAATCTATTATTACCATTAGTGTAGAGTAATGGTAATCTATTATTACAATTAGTGTAGAGTAATGATAATCTATTATTACCATTAGTGTAGAGTAATGGTAATCTATTATTACCATTAGTGTAGAGTAATGATAATCTATTATTACCATTAGTGTGAAGTAATGATAATCTATTATTACCATTAGTGTAAAGTAATGATAATCTATTATTACCATTAGTGTAGAGTAATGATAATCTATTATTACCATTGGTGTAGAATAATGGTAATCTATTATTACCATTAGTGTAGAGTAATGATAATCTATTATTACCATTGGTGTAGAATAATGGTAATCTATTATTACCATTAGTGTAGAGTAATGATAATCTATTATTACCATTAGTGTAGAGTAATGGTAATCTATTATTACCATTAGTGTAGAGTAATGATAATCTATTATTACCATTAGTGTAGAGTAATGATATTCTATTATTACCATTAGTGTAGAGTAATGATAATCTATTATTACCATTAGTGTAGAGTAATGATAATCTATTATTACCATTAGTGTAGAGTAATGATAATCTATTATTACCATTAGTGTAGAGTAATGATAATCTATTATTACCATTGGTGTAGAGTAATGATATTCTATTATTACCATTAGTGTAGAGTAATGATAATCTATTATTACCATTAGTGTAGAGTAATGATAATCTATTATTACCATTAGTGTAGAGTAATGATAATCTATTATTACCATTAGTGTAAAGTAATGATAATCTATTATTACCATTAGTGTAAAGTAATGATAATCTATTATTACCATTAGTGTAGAGTAATGATAATCTATTATTACCATTGGTGTAGAATAATGGTAATCTATTATTACCATTAGTGTAGAGTAATGATAATCTATTATTACCATTAGTGTAGAGTAATGATAATCTATTATTACCATTGGTGTAGAATAATGGTAATCTATTATTACCATTAGTGTAGTTATGTAATCTATTATACCATGTGTAGATATGTAATCTATTATTACCATTAGGTGTAGAGTAATGATAATCTATTATTACCATTAGTGTAGAGTAATGATAATCTATTATCACCATTAGTGTAGAGTAATGATAATCTATTATTACCATTAGTGTAGAGTAATGATAATCTATTATTACCATTAGTGTAGAGTAATGATAATCTATTATTACCATTAGTGTAGAGTAATGGTAATCTATTATTACCATTAGTGTAGAGTAATGGTAATCTATTATTACCATTAGTGTAGAGTAATGGTAATCTATTATTACCATTAGTGTAGAGTAATGGTAATCTATTATTACCATTAGTGTAGAGTAATGGTAATCTATTATTACCATTAGTGTAGAGTAATGGTAATCTATTATTACCATTAGTGTAGAGTAATGATAATCTATTATTACCATTAGTGTAG
>CANNZV010006140.1:0-20484 GCA_947561585.1 Caprella mutica
CATGACCGGGGGGGGGGGGGGGCTGTCAAACGTACGATCTGGAAAACGTTATTCCTATGCTAGGACTACATAGTCTAGATAAAATTGAACTTTAAATTAGTGAAATGCTACAAACTATCCACTTTAAAGTATTTCAGATAACCTGAACTATTTATATCATGAAACACGTCAAAATAATTCCAAAATTACTGTTCCAATATTATGAAGACAAAATCAAGATGGCCGACAAGCCTCAACTAGTTACCAACTTAATTACGCTAACAAAACACTGATCGAACAGCTGAAAACTTAACAAGGATGACAAAAATATTTTTATCACTTAATTAAAAGGTGCAAAGATACTTATTAAAGCCAGAAGGGTTTTAATAAGGTCTAAATACACCACCTAGGTTAAACGAACAAATGTAAACCACCAAAATGGCGTCTACTTCAGATATACTGGCAATCAAATGACAGGAAAACTGTCTGGAAATACTGAATTTTCAATATTAAGTATTGAAATTCACACAAATTAATTGGAGAACATTATTCTAGTAATAGAATGACTTAAAACTAACACACAACCAACTAAACACAGAAAATGTTCACAATTTGCAGAAGCACTTTATGAAACACGTACGATCACCACAAGAGTTGAACTGGACATTGACCAATCGTTTTACTGAATTTTAGGCAATTCGGTTGAACACTTTTTCAGTCATGCGAATAACAAGATGATAAATGAATGCCGGGAAACAAATATGACCTTATGCAAATTTGCAAAGGTAATAACTATTCAACCCGCTGTATGTGTTCCGCACAATTTGCCAATTTTGGACAATTTCAAGAATGCGCTGCGCGCTTTTAGGATCTTGTCAAACAATTTCAAGATCCTAAATACGCGCAGCGCATTCTCGCTTGTCATTCTAAGGAAAGTTTTTTATTTAATTTAAAAGACCATATTTTAACATTAAAAACAAAGGGAAAACAAACAGGTTAATTCCAAACGTTTAGTAGAGTGTTTGATATTTCTGTAAAATACCAACCAGTTTTATTCAAGTTTTTGTTAAGGTAACTAACTGAAGCATAATTACCAATATATTACCAGATTATCATGTAGGAGTTTACTTATAATATTTTGATGAAATGGACCAATTAAATGTATAAATAATTGATTATCTACTCCATCACAGTTGGTCCTGCTTCATACCCTTTACCTGCCTTGCACACTCGAGATTGTCACACATTTTCAATGATCCTAAAAACGTGCAACACATTCTCAAGATTGTGCAAATCGGCAAATGGCGCGGAACATATGCACCTATTCAACATATACATCAATGTATGTGCATGGTATAATAACTACAAGGTATGCTCGCGCGCAGGTATTTTGTGACTTCATAGAAGTGATAGAATGAGTGTTTAGTTATTACCATGCCATTTCGAGAGAAAGGTCCACTGGAAATATATTTGGTGTGATCTTTATAAATATATGACCTGTAAAATATTTTAATCCATGGTGTTATTAATTCTTTGAGACTATTTATTATAGACAACAATATTTTTTGAACCAAAGGAAAAATAATTCAACTAATTAATGTTTATTAAATCTTATTTAGCAGTTTTCTGATTGCTTAATATTACCTAAATAAACGAAAAGAAACTATGATAAGATACTTTCAACATTAATCTGAAATACGAGTGACAGACAACAATACACAATGCCATCGTCTATGACGTCACAAGAGTGGCTGCGCAGAAGAAACTCAATTTCGTCTCTTTTGCGGTCATACCTGTAGAGCTATTATACCATGTGTACGTGCATCAATATAAAATAAATTCAAAATTTATTTCAGTTATAATTTCCAATGCCTATTTTTTTATTAATAAAAAGCATTAAAAAACTGTTACTTTTTGTGATCTACTAGAAGAATTATGGCTGCAGAAAGAGTTTATGTGAAACTGTGATGGTGTGAAGGTGTTACCCACCACATTGCCTGTACTGCAATAAATTCAGTCATTCATCACCTGATCATTCAATAGGAAATGACTGAATGCAGACAGAGGCAATGGGGTGGAAGAGAGCAATGGTTTTTCAAGTCTGCAATCAATCCTCAAGGATTCTGTTTGCTGTATCCTGAACAATATAAATTTTCCCTTTGTTGTAGAAGAGAAGCTTCGTATTATTCCGATACACGAAATTATAGAATATGGCACACAGTCACAAGAAAATTGTCTATCTTCTATGAACAAATTGAACATGGATCTATAAATCATCTGTTTTCATTGTGAATTTTTAACTCATGACTACTTTTAAAACTGTCGCAATCAGGTCAAGTAAATAAGATCGTAATATCCTGGCTTAAAGACAATAATAAGCTTCATTGAAAACGCAAACAGGAAAAATACATCAATAAACGACTGGTTAAATAACTGAAAAGTTAATTAATTAATTATATTATATAAATTATATATAATAATTCGGGCAAAAAATATAGTCTGATTATAATTTTATTTAGCAAAATTTGTTTTTACAAACTATGAAAAAATGAAAGCTAAAGAAAAGGTTTTACAAACTATGAAAGTTAAAAAAAAAAATATGTTACTAAAATTAATTACAAAGTACTGCTGTTACTGCTTTCTACAATCAATATATATAATGCGCTAGATCTGTCTCTGTGTTATTTGGAGCAATATTACTCACAAACGGTTAGACCTAGACTTGAAAATTATTTTCAGAGACTATCCAACGGATTGGGATGAAATTTCCGGGCAACCTACGGCCTATAATCCTACATAACGAAATTGATTTGTTTACGAGATTCGAACGGGTTTTTGAATTAATCGAATTTTAAGTTTTAATGGAATACATAGGGATTTAATTCAAATCTGAAAATACATGGTAACATACGAAATAAACAAAAAAATCAAATTTGTAATAATCGTATCGAAAAAATATCTACAATATGTAAAAATGATCTACAAAAATTACTGCGTTAACCATTTTTCGAAATTCGAAGCACTTTTCGAGATATGACGAAAATTAGAAAATGAAAAATAAAATTATACGCTGGTTATCATTTTTTCTAACGAAAAAAATGTCAAATTTTGCACAATTGAAGATATAATAATTACTTTTGATATTGGCGGGTGCGAATACGAATAAATATTCGAAATGAATGATATTTAGAATACTTATAATCAAATTATAACGAATTTATATCAGCTGCTACCTATACATGATGATTTTATTTCTTCTATTTCAAGTATTGAACTGATCGATGTAGCTAATTGTATTAATTTTTCATTGTGTGATTATTTGAATAATGTTTGAAATTTGTAGTTATTTTTATAGGGCTATATTATATAATAATTTATGATCTATACGACAGTATTCTACACAAATGGATGACGTCACGGGACGGAAAATTACTCTTTATTGGTATCTAATTCTTATGAAATGTAATGGAAAACGGAATGTGTATGAACTAAGGCTGCGCGCAGACCAAAAGCGTTATTGCGAACTTGCAAGCAAGCAAGCTTGCTTGCGTGAAAACATAAGAAGCTCACACCAAAACCGTGAAATTCACAGCATTGTAACCAGGCAGTGCCCAAGTGGTGGGCCAGTGACTAAAATCAGAGCCGATTTGGCGGGACGCTATGGATGGGAGTTTATAAACCTTATTCCAGTGTTGCCGTTTTATGGGAATCTCGCACAAATCTATGGGAGAAATAAGCTCTTGTGGGAGTTTTTATGGGAGCGCTAAAATTTGTGAGAATCTGTGAGAGAATAGTATATTTACTCCAAAACTATGTAAATTAAATAGAAATATTACAGTTTCTGACAACATATTTATTTTAAAAGGTAAATAGGTTAGTAGAAGTTACGACATGATGCAGGCATATCAATCCAGATTCCAGAAGCTATTGTGGGTGGAGTCAGAGCGTTTGGTGACAGTTTGAAGCGTGTTGCCACACTACGATTAAGAGAAGCCCCTAAATTTGTGATATTTAATAGTTAAAATTGCAATTTTTAAGAGTTTGTATAAAATAGAAATTCAAGATGAATAATAAACGTAACGAAACGATGTATAGATGGTGAATAAAATTCGTGTTGTACCGGCCCCTATAAAACAACGTATATCGATCCGATTTCTTTTCGATTACTGGAATATCGAATCGATGGATTGTTCCATCGAATCGACAGACCTTTGTTTGTAGGGACATGTTTCGAAACCTGTAGTAAGCAATCACATAGTAAATAAATAGAGAAGTATACTAATTTTCGAATTCATTGACTGTGTGCATATTTAACTAAATAATAGCATATTTTTAATTTAAAAACAAATGGAAAATATATTGTGTGACGTCACTCATAATATTTTCAGATGTTCCAATATTGTACTTGGTATACTTCTCTTATTTATTTACTATAGGCAATCACTGGCTGTTATTTCCTGTAATCACTCCCAACAGTCATTGAAGACGCACGAAGGATTTGTTTGTAGTTTGAAACATGTTGTAACACTGACCAAATTTAAGTGTTTTTCTTTTTTAGTAGAAATTATCTATTCATTTGTCATAGGCTTCATGTAATAACTGTTCCTTGCAATTGTTTTGCATTTATTTGCCTTTCAAAAGTGTTATTAATACTTGTGGGAAATTTCGTGGTAATATTTACCATGATCTGTGGGAATCTATGGGAGAATCTGTACCCATCTGTGGGAGCAAGGTGAAAATAAAGATGGGTTTACACTATCAGTTTTGACTGTGGACGTGACTGCCAATCACACCTCTCCACCCCCACTCCACCCTTGTAGTTTCAGTGATTGACGTTCAGACTATAAACAGTTGGTCAGTGTTGCTGAACTACACAGATTGGCTTTAGTCACCAGAGAAACCTTTATATTATATATTTAATACTTGTTTATATTGTATATTTGATAATATTGTTTATATTTCAAAATGTACTGCAGCAAATTCATTTAGTTATCACGATGTAACTTAATGAAATAGCTTATGTAATTGAAAATGATCTTGATTATCAATGTGCATCTTATAATTCGATGACATTATCAATAATTAAAAATAATTTAATGCGTTCCAGTTAAATTAATATATATTTACTGGGAAATTATTGTAAAATGTTTCTCGTTCATCCTATTTTATTTAAATAAAAAAATCTATTCTATTTATCACACTTAACTATGATCTCTTTCAATTAAATATTTTATTTATGTTCAAAAAATGAAAACTATCATTAATAAATTGATACACATTTCACATTGGTTCATCATATTTAAAATATGAGAAAGTCAATATAATATGTGGACTACTATCGCAAACAACGTTTCATCATCCCACACAACGTGTGTGACTGACAATCACTCAACTCGTCAACCTATGCCTAGTAGGGTGGCTCGTTTTTGGGGGGTAAAACCAAAATTTTGGAAATGCGTTTGTCCTTAGTGCAGAAAAGTGGCCAAATGGTGTAAAAACATTACATGAAAAATTTCAGGGCAATCGGAGGCCGTCTTCCGTTGCCGGAACGCCGATATACTTCAAATAATGAAAAATAATTTTTTTAAGGCATTTTTTTTAACTTTTTGCATTTCTTTCGTATGTAACGCGCTAAAACTTGTCTGTCCTTAGTTTTTAATCTGTGCATATATAAATTCCCGATGTTCATTCAAAATTTCAATATATTTCATGAATATTTAGGGTTGCCGAAAGCCGCAAAACTATTTTTATACCAATTTTGCATTAAAATATACATGCTAACTATAGTATCAGGCATCGACCATGAACTAAATATATATTTTCAAATGTTTGATATTCAGATAATAATATCCTAAATCAATTACATAAAAATGTGACAGAAATAAATTTATCACACAGTGAACAGGTTTGGACAGCAGCTGTGACTTGTTACAACAAGTTTGATCGTGTTCCTTGCAATGATGCAAATGTCCTACTCCCCTGATCAGTAGTTCGTACACAGTCGTGCAGTGAGGGTGTGTTGTTCGTTGCATTAAGATGGCTCAGACAACTCGTCGGTCATTTGAATTCCCTCTGTTTAATCATGTTTGTGATATTAAACGAAATCAATTGCCAACGTATGAAGATGTAATTAAATGTATGCTATACAGAAAAAAAACATTAATTGAAAATAATGGATAATATCCTTCTATCAAGAGCATTGTTAATAAATTAGCTAATGACATTATGGAAATATATAAAAGTGCTTCCATACCTTGTGTTAGTGTCCAACGAATTAGTAAGCAATTGCAAGATTATCATGACAAATATCGAAACCTCATGCGTTCTTATAGATCTCGTAACAGTAAAAGTTATGAAGATAGAGTGAAAACATTTGAGGAGCATTCAAAGCAATTGTTTGACTTTTCAAGCTGTAAATGTGCTCTTATTAATGATTGTTAATGTGATAAAGAGAAAAAGGTACCAGACATAGAAAAGTCGTTTCTACTAGATCAGACAAATGATTATAGGCTCTATTGATAAAATGAAAACAAATGAACTTAAAGAGAAGAGAATCGAGAAAACGACGTAGCGACATAGTAGCAGAACTAGCAGATCCTGTGCCTTCAACCAGCACAGTGATTGTTTCAGGTAGTGAGGGAACAGAGACCTCTGGCACTGAAACATACACCGATGATGAATTTTTACCAGCCAAGTCTTCACTCAAGAGATTTTGCCCAGGATTGGCCACAGCAGAATGTGATGCAGAAGAAACCGCACACAACTCCTTAACCAAAACAAAGTCTCTGCCATTTCTTGCAGAGGCTTGTGACAGAGTTGGTATCTCAGATCGTGGAGCAGCCCTCATTTCAACATCTTTGCTGGAAGATATCGGAGTCCTAAAAAAAGTTCCTCCGACAACATCATTGACAGGTATAAGTAATCATTTATTATCAATTTAGTTTAATAATATTGCAATTAATAAATTAAGTTATTTCATATATATTATGTATGGTAATAGCGTAACTTTATTTCTATTGACCAACAACTTTCTTACAGGCATAAAGTTCACCGAGAAAGGGTACATCGTCGGCAAGATCATTCCATTGTTACAGAAGTACAAAGAATTACAAGTGTATATTTTGATGGGAAGAGAGATAGATGTATCTCTGGTAAACAAAAAAGATGGTGGGAAATATTATAAGAAGAAAGTATCAGAAGAACACATTTGTCTGATAAGTGAACCAGGAGCAACATATGTAGGACACTTTGCTCCTATTAACGGAACTTCACGAAGTATCCATCAAGGAATAATGGAGTTTGCAAAGAATAATAGCATCTCATTTGAATCACTGATAGCAATTGGCTGCGACGGAACTAATGTTAATACAGGAACGAAAGGGGGCGTCATAAAACTAATGGAAGATTCGTTGGGGCGACCAGTTCATTGGTTCATTTGCATGCTACATGCAAATGAACTGCCGTTGCGCCATCTTTTCTCATCACTTGATGGGAAAAACATCAGGACCCCGATGCTTCACCGGACCTGTAGGAAAACTTTTACAAAAGTGCGAGTCACGGTCAATAGTTAACTTTGCTCCTATATCAGTCCCTCTCATAACAACAGACAAAAGAGACATCAGCACAGATCAGAAGTATCTTTTGGAGATTCACCAAGCAGTTTCGAGCGGTGTAGTGTCAGAAGATCTTGCCAAACGCTCTCCTGGTAGCCTGAACCATGCAAGATGGCTTACAACGGCCAACAGGATTCTCAGGTTGTATGACAGTACTGAAGACCCTACACACAATTTAAAAACATTGGCCAACTTTCTGATGGAGGTCTACATTCCGATGTGGTTTAACATAAAATCTAATCCCCATGTTAAATTTGGTGCGAAGCATATATACGAAACACTTAGGCTAATGAAAGCTCAAACTGAAGAGGTACAAACAATAGTATTACCAGTATTGAAAAGAAATGCCTATTTTGCACACCCTGAGAGTGTTCTGCTTGCGATGGTGACAGACGAAAGACAACATGTCCGTGAACTAGCATGGAGAAGAATAAAGAACAGTCGCGTAACAACCAGACCTGCTTCTGAACATGTGTGACAGTTCAAAATACCACAACTTCTTCTGGATTGCAATGAGTATTATAATATGATATTATGGCAGTCGACAAATGTAACGGAACCTCCGATTACCATGGGGATCTCTGACCAAGAGTTGGATTAATACATTAAAGACAAGCATCTGTTTGTGATAGAGAATTATCCCCTCAACATACAGGCGGTAGAAAGGGCCATCAAAGTAGTGAGCGAGGCTTCAAATCAAGTCTGCGGCCATGAGACAAGAGAGGGATTTATCAAGTCTCGTCTTGCGTCAAGAGGACGCATCTCTGTTTTTGAATCAAAGAAAGATTACCCCATATTGTAGTATGGTAAATTAGTACATACCGTTAAGATCAAAGGAAATCATATATGTTAATTTTATACGTTCTTACATGCATTTTTTTGTTACTGTATTTGATGATGTCGTATAGTTAAACAGTAGTTAGTATATATATTTCAAAGATAGATTACCCCATATTTTAATATGGTAAATTAGTACGTAATAACATACCGTTAACATCAAAGGAAATCATATGTGTTTATTTTATATGTTCTTACATGCATTTTTTTGTTATTATATTCGATGATGTCGTATAATAAAACAGTAGTTAACATATTTGTTTGAATCTTACCTAATTTAACATGTTTAAATAGCTGTTGAAAAAATTCATTTAGTGACGTTTTCATATAATAAGGTAAAAATTCGTTTAAAAAATAGTTATTGGTAATTCGGCAACCCTAAATATCCATGAAATATATTGAGATTTTGAAAGAACATCGGTAAATTATATATGTACAGATTAAACACTAAGGGCATGCAAGTTTTAGCGCTTAACATACGAAAAAAATGCAAAAATTAAAAAAAATGCCTAAAAAATATTATTTTTTTATTATTTAATATATATCGGCGTACAGGCAACAGAAGACGTCCTCCGATCGCCCTGAAATTTTGTATGCAATGTTTTTACACCATTTGGCCACTTTCCCGCACTAAGGACAAACGAAATTCCAAAATTTTGGTTTTCGAGCCACCCTAATGCCTAGCATTGACAGATTTCAGAGCGTGGACGTGATGAAGAGAGCAACTTTTGTGGTGGGGAGGGAGGATATTTGGTAATTGACAGTCACGTCCACAGTCAAAATTGATAGTGTAAAAGCCGCTTAAAACGGCAAACCTGCCTTATTCTCCTGAGTCCTTACTCCCAAGGTATATTAACTACTAGGTAGAGTATTGCGCAGGTTCATATCAAGATGATTACAGTTTTGTTGTGAAAGACGCTGGCTGGTGTGCGGCCGTGTGCCCCATGATAATTATTTTTACATAGAAACAAGGTCTGTTATTCATTCTTTTTAGAATAAAATGCCTTTCAATTTGTTTTTTTGGACTAAACTGGCTGTATTCAGCATTGTGAAAACTTTTCATATATTTTTTAGTAAGGTTTAATAGGGAAAAACGTATATTTTTTCTTCAAAGTACGTTTATGTAAGAGCTGTCGATCCTGTCTCTTCTTATCCTGTCTATTTCTTCCTAATTCCTACATTTTTAAAAAACCTAAATAATTTAATCAGAACAATTACACTTTTTTCATTGCATCCGCACACAGCACAAACAACCATGGCAAAAATTCTTATATACAAATAACTAATTAAGTCGCTGTATCTATTATTGCAGGGGCACACGGCCGTGTGTTCGTATGTGCGTATTTGTTTATGCGCAGAGGAGTCTATAATTCGTATCAAGGCGTAGCATACCTTGTTAAGTTAATGTACATTGCTTACTCCTTAGTGTGTCCCAGGCGGCTAACCTAGCTGTTCCGAGCCGTTACAATCGTGTTATCTTCTCAGTGTTGTTTTAGACACGAGGGTGAGTGCACGCGTTGTCTATCTCAGACCTGACTGAGTAAATTGAGTAACGGTTCTCGTAAGCCCCGTCCAGACGGTCAAATTTTTCAGAGAAGTGACAAACTAAATGACGATAACTTCCTAGCGTCAGCAAACCTTTCATCAGTTTTTTTATTCCAACATGTTGGATATCGTCATCAAAAAGTTTGTCAAACTATTTGCTGACGATAAAGTTTGAAGTACACACTGACTTTCCGGCAATAATATTTTTTTATTTGCGCGTCATTTTAGTTTATTACAGCTAGGTACACCTACAAACACCTCATTTTTTTCAAACTTAGTATCTATCTAGTTACAATGGCTGACGACAGACTCTTTAATACTTGGTTGTATTAGAATGTATTAGATCTAAGTTATAGGTAGGCTACCTACGTTGTGAAATGTTTTCTGTGATCTATTTTTGACTATCCTTTTCAAGACGATATTTTGTCATTAAAAACAAATTATTTTTTCTGGTTTCTTACTGTTCTAAATTTAAAAAATATATATACCAAATTATATAATTTTTATTTTCACGATATATAACATTAATTTTGACGAAACTAACGCCAGTGAACGTCAAACTTTTGGCGAGAAAATTTGACCGTGTAGACACTCCTTGAAAACTGACGATAAGTTTGTCATTTAGTTCGTCATTAAGTTTGTCACTTCTCTAAAAAAATTTGACCGTCTGGACGGGGCTTTAGCACAACAGCTGATGTTAACTTACACATTATTCTTCAAAATACTTTAGGTATCTGATCATTTTGCTCAATAATTTTCTCATTTTTGGACATTTAACTGATGTAAGAAGATTAATTGATGAATATTTAGGCAACAGATGCAATGTTAATGACTTGAATAAGCGTTTGGTAATTTAAGTTATTAATTGGAATGGTAGAAATTCATATTTTAGAACTTAAAGAAAGAAACGTGTTCTATACTGTTTATTAATTTGTTCTTGAAGGTTATTACAATAATCCATTGTATTTTATGTGTTGGACTTTTATGTGAGCAAAGTAGTTCAGTATAATTATCAGTTTATTTTTTTATGAGTTTCAATATCCTTCTAAATTCGGAAATTAATTGCAATTTTATTGAATTATAATCTTATTTACGAATGAAACTGACCAATGTTTTTATTGGCCGTTATAAATTAATTAATTACCACGCTACCAAATAAATGGAAAATTTAATTTAGACTAATTACATGAAAAAGAAGGAATGACAAGAAATTAATTATGAAGATGATTAATTGAGCAAGCATAACACAACCTCCTCGCACCAGAGTTACAAGCTGACTACTCGCTTTTGGTCTGCGCGGGTAATATATTTCTTTTTTTCTCTCTTGCAATCTTTCTTGCTATCTCTCTTTTGGTGTGCGCGGATCCTTAGGTTAGGTTGAGGGTGGAATTAGTTGTGGTTGATTTTACATGGTTGTTCACTATTTTGCGTAGGTTTTGTTCTTCCTGCTTGTATTGCGATGACATTTGGTTTCTGTAGAAAATTGGTATACTATTTTATGTTTCTTGTTCACTGTCAGGAGATTGTTTTTTGTTGAGGAATTGTTGTACTTCTTCATCTATTAATGCCATAGGGTAGTTGTTGTTGGTAAGTAGTTGCTTGATTCGAACTATTTCTTGGTGCATGTTAGTCCAGTTGTTGCAGATTTTATATGCTCTATGGAGAAAAGTTTTTATTACTCCCGTCTTGTATTGACTGATCAGGGGCGAGACTATTGTAATTAAGGCATTCTCCGGAATTGGTTGGTTTATTGTAGACTGATGTTGATAATGACTGTTGGTTACGGGTGATTGTTACATCGAGGAAGGCTATTGTTTTTTTGCATTCTATTTCATAAGTGAACTTGAGTACGGAAAGTTCTTCGAATTTTGATTCGATTTCTTCTATTGTTTTGAAGTCTTTCATAATGATAAATATATCTCTTGTACAATAAAGGGGGATTAGTAAGGGTGGGGAGGACATTGTTTTCTATGAAACACATGTAGAAGTTGGCAAAGAGGGGTCCAAGTGGTGATCCCCTAGAGACACCCTCGTTTTGCATGTAAATATCTCCAGTTCGGGAGCGGAAGGGGGTTTCTGTAGTGCAAATGGTAAGAAGGGATTTGAGAAGTGTTTGGGGGATCTTGAGAGGAGCATAATTTGGATTGTTGTAAATTTGATCTATTATAATGTTGATGGTTTTCGTGGACAGGAACGTTTGTAAACAGATTTTTTACGTCGAGTGAGGATAAATATCCTACACTTTTGGTTGATTGGACGAGATCTATAAATTCACCGGTTGATTTTATCATGTATTTTGATGGCATATAAGGGGTAATTAGATCGTTCAGTTTTTTAGCTACTTCATATGTTGGATTTCCAATTTGAGATATATTGGTCTTAGCGGTGGATTCTCTTTATTCTTGTGAATTTTTGCATTGCCATACATGTAACCGGGTGTGAAGTTGCCAATTAGTTTGGGGAATCTTGGGGAAGAATCTGTTGCATGAGCGGAGTCTATTATAGTGCTCTTAGTTTGTTTTTTAGCCGTGGAGTTGTATCTTTTTCTATTTTAGTGAATTTACTATCATCATTAAGAATGTTAAGGATTTTATCATTGTAGTCTCTTTTATCCATTATTACAAACATATTAGTTTTATCGGCTTTTCTGATAATGATGTCATCTCTATTTCTAAATTCTTTGATGATGCTGTGTTGATCTTTAGTTAAATTGTCCATCTGGTAGTTCCATATTTCTTTCAATCCAAATCGCTGCAGTTCACATTTGAGGAGTTCTTCATCACTAATTTCTACTTTACCAGATTTACTCAACTCAGTAATACGTTTGTACAGTTTTTCGACTTCCGATCTTTTCAGTTAGTTTATCATATTTAGATTTTAAATGAAAGTTCATTCCCATGTCAAATATATCTGATAGTTCTTTGCTTACAGTTGTTGATGGAGGTTTAAATAGCTTTGCCTAGGTTCTTTATGGAGTATTGGGGCTCCATATAGTTCAGTTAGTTTTCTATTGTGCTTACTTGTAAGCGTAATTCGTTTCATAACTACAGTTCGTTCGAGAAATAAGATGAATGCATTGGAACTGTGATATAGAAACTTACAAAGGTGCCGATGACAGATCAACAGTTTCTGCTGCCACCAGAGATAGAGTGCCTGATGGCAATTCCTGAGCAAAAGAATACTCCGGATAACTCGTGTCTCTAATTCTGCCAGCAGTTAATGACAAATTTCCAATCGTTTTGCGTCCTAACATGTCATCACGCAGAAAAAATAAATCTGAAAATATTGCCATGTTGATAAGTATTCTTCAATAGGAAGACCAAGGGTCCCCTGCCTTGCCGAAAGGAACTTTTTTTAATTCAACTCGGAATTGATCTCTTAGAGTTTTGTACTTCCTTTTGGAGGCGTCAGCTGAAAAAAAACCATACAGATTGTGGCCAGGAAATTCAGTGGACTCAAATTTTCATTGAAACTGTCAATAACCTAACTAGTAGAACCTAATTCCATAATTTCATTCATCATTCAAAAAATATATGTCGACAAAATGTGATCAGTAAAATCATATACTGCAATTATATTATTTTCTGAAGTTATTTTCACCCGGGTAATATTTTATTTTAGCATATATGAGTCGCAGAAAATACCTAGACTAAACATAGTAAACAATAATTTCACAGGAGAGTTACTTATTTTCGAATATAATTCATTCAATTCTTTCTGTCAAAAGAATTGAAATAATTCAATTCCTAATTCAAAATAGAAGTATTGGTGGTCTCCGTTGAATTTTATGAATTTGTTTAATGTTTTTTTTACAGATTCCTGGCGACTGGCATGTCATATAGAGGGTTTGCATTTGAATTCAGAATGGGAGAGTCTACTGTTCGCTCAATCGTTACAGAAACTTGCACAGCACTCTGGACAGTGCTGCCAAAGACAAGTGTCTATCTTACATTGTCTTTGGTGCTGCAACCAATTCATATGCCTACACCAAATGAAAAATTGTGTGAAAAAGAAGCAGGTGACTATCTCAGCAAATGGAACTTTCTAAATTGTTTCGGCAGTATTGATGGGAAACGCATTAGAATTGTTTGCCCAGATAAAACCAGATCACAATATTATAATTATAAACAATATTTTTCCATAATATTACAAGGCGTTGCAGACGCACATTGTAAATTTCTCACAATAGCTGTTGGAGCCATGGGGAAACAGAGAGATGGAGGAGTATTCCGAAATAGTGATTTGTTCATGTGTTCACGGTGAATTCTCCTCAGCCACTCTCTTTTCCTCAATTCATCCTTGGGAAAGGTGAAGACGGTGACATGAGGATCTTGTGGATGGTAATTTGATCTGCACTCTGGTACACAACATATTCAACCGATCTGCAAACAAATTTTACATATTAACAGAGATGAACCTACAATTATCAGTCTATTTGATAATAGTCTATGCTACATAAAATTTTACTGATTGAATATTAAATAAAAATGGATCAATATATAGCTGGAGCTAGTCAGCTACATTTGATTTAACAAAGACAAATCTATCATTTACTATTTACTTATTTAGTTATCTAAAACCATAGGTGGAAAAAATGTAAATTATAAAAGTCAATGTAGCTAGCTTATCGCTACTCACCTTTACAGCAATAGGTTCTTCTTTCCCAGATAAGGTAGCTGACTTTACCTACAGCCAATAGCTTAGAAATAGAAAATGTGAATATTAATTTTAACTGATAAATAATGTTAGGATCTGAAATGATAAATTTAGAAAATTATTATTAGAGGTTAATGCAACCTCTAAATTTCTTAATCAGAGCCAGTACACCCAGAACAAAGTAGCAATTTATACTGTGACTGAATTTTGTGGTAGTTAGACACTAAGTACCCAAGTTATTGTTGAGCCTAATTTTTCTTAGATTACTGCAAGCTAATTTTTAACAGTTATAGATTATTTTTTTAAACAATTAAATATAGGTAGTATCTGTAATTAACTATGATAATAGGAGGAATCATTTAATTGGTTTAATTAAAACAGAGAAACTTTATGGTACCTAGGTAGCTAATTCATGAAAGATGATTAATTATGGTTCACTGTCCTGGTCTGTCAAGGTTGCTATTTTGGTGAACAAAATCGCTAGTTAGCTGAAGACATTCCAAGGAGAATATTAAAGTAAAATATCTCGCTGGCTACTTTCGAACTAGACTGCAGAAACAGGTAAAGTGATCTCCAAGAAATCCCCTATTTTGGCTTCTGTTCTCGGTAAAATACATGTTAGGGAAAATTAAGGATTGTTCGCACAGAAAATATTAAAAATGACTTATATTCTAAGGTCACAAGTGGAAAAGTTTCATTTAAAAGCAAAATTTCCCTTTCATATATCTTGAATGTAGCAATCTGGATTCAGCAAGCTTTAAGACCAATTCATTTTCTCATTACACTGGCGTCATTCCTACCATACATTGAAACATGATCAAGATGATTATAAAGAGATAATTTCAATTTTGCTAGTCTCTGGTTAATGGATACACATACACATCATATACTGACCAGTCTGTATTTAGTGCACGAAACCTCACTGACTTTTTTAAAATGCTGAAAACATCCACAAATTATTTGGCTGATCCACCAATATTTTCCCAATTTATCCACTGGAAAATAAATGTAACATAGGAACGATCCGAAAGAGTAGCTAAAAATCCACCGACTTTGCAAGAATATTATTTCAAAGAGGTAAAAATTGCACGATGTGTCCTTTAAAATGAAATTAGGGGACATTATTTGGTAGGGTCAGGTAGGTAAATTGCGGCACTTTAACAGATTAAGTTTAACTAACTTTGAGTCTGCGCCCACTCTGGAAAAAGTTTTTTTCAATCTAGCACACATTGAGTTTTTATGATATAAAAGCAATTCAATATATATTAGTTTCAGTTTTTTCAAAATGTTTGCAATTTTCTTAATAGAGTCACAATTAGAAATAGAAGTAGTGAGAGAAGTATTGTCAATTTACCTGTGTGACACACTGACCCAAGATAGATATACTTGATACCTGCGGCCCTGCCTACTAAATTCTGGACACAATCACATTGGTAGTAAATAGGTAGTTAGGACTGTCTGAGTGATGTCAGCAGGCTAATTAATTAAAATGGTATGGCTCATAAACTCTCCATTTGTCTCTCCCTTCTCTCCAAAATGATCAGACTATAATAAATTCTCTCCAAAATAACATTGTAGCATAGGAGAAAATTTGAAACCGAAGGGCTCACAAACTCGTAATTAAAATGCCAGTTTGCAGAAAGGCTGAGAAATTCAGAAACTGGTAAAGTGTTCTTAGAGATCACTTATTCTGTTTGTAGGAAAATTATTGTAAAATATAGGGATTAATTCAAATTTCAGAAGTGTTTGTAGCAAAATTAATGCAAATATAGGAATTAATTCAAAATCGTTCAGAGATAATATCCCAATTCCCAAATAGCTCTCTCCCATATTCTGCAGACTGGTAAAATGACGAGTTTGGACTGCTATATTAACTGGCAGCCTACCACCAATACATAATGGAAAGTTGGTAATGGTACTCAGGTATATTGTTTAATTAAATAAAGATTATATAGTATACTGCCACTCTGCAGAATGAGAATATGGGACATTTTTAACATTTTCTGTGCGAACAATCCTCAATATCCTCTTAAATTTACATGTATTTTACTGAGAACAGAAGTCAAAATAGGGGATTTCTTGGAGAACAGTTTACCAGTTTGAGTATACTGTATAGGTACTATAGTGTATACAACACTTTCCTTAGACTTACTAAATATGGTGATACTATGTGGATAACAGCCTAACTCTAGGTACAGATATCTCCATTTGAATCATAAATGGAGTGGAATGTTAGACCGTAGTCCATAGTAGCTATGTCATTTTTTTTTTATCATGGTACCTTTTCAATAGTAGAAATTAATTAGGTATTGTAGGTAGGTAGCTAGTATAAATTAGGGTAAATCATAGATATATCTATTATCAGTACTAAAATACTGCTGACAATATGATTAGTATTTCAGTAGGTACCTACGCTATGGTCTGATACATAGTTAGCCGATAAAATCATAAACGTATGGTCCGTATGGACTATGGAACAACAGTTACTTGAGGAATTAAAGATTTTCACTATTATTAACTGAAATTTCTTGCAATAAATATATTCCAGTATATAGTAGAGATTCCAATGAATACACTGTAAAAAATTTAAATTCAACTCGTAACTGTTAAATTAAGTCAATTAAAGGGGAGAATGACCGTTTTTTCTATTGATTCCTATCTAAATTAATTGTTGTGTAGACGTTTGTTATGATTTAGACGATCAGCTGTTCAAACCAATGGTCTGGCCTGATACACTATAGATGGCCTTAGTACCAGCCATTATTACTGTACAAACTATTTCGTGTCTCATTCAACCATTATTACTGTACAAACCATTTCGTGTCTCATTAAGTGTTCTACTAATTTTATATTTAATGATTGTACCATTTTCTATCTCTTAACTAAAATAAAAATAAACCAAAAACTTAAAAACAGCGGCTATTATTGCTCGAAAAAACATTGTCCAGTAAACCGAGAGGTCGGTTTACCATTTTCTGAACATAGCTAGGTATGTCTTCACATTAGCAATTAATGTAAAATTATGATTCGTTTGTGAATTATACTAATGAACAAGTATGTAATCATATAATATATAATGAGTCATTGAACATTAAATAATGTGCACCAGTTTGTAAATAATATCTAAATATATTACCAATAATAACTTCTTATTGTTAGTACTTATAGAACCTAGAGAAATACTCACCAGTTACATTGAGTTTTATTGATATAGAGTCCCATAGTTTTATACATCCTATCACTGTGTTTAGGCTTTTGTGAGCACCAAATTGGTCGATGTGTAAAAACTTCAGAGATAAGTTGTTCCACGTCCATGGTGCGGAGATACACACACCCTCCCCGTGTAGCATCTGGCAGGTAACTGCCACAGTTCAATGAATATTAGAAGTTATTGCATTGCCTGGGCGCCACAGTTTATAGAATAGGGTAGTTAGTTCAAGTCTACGGGTACAAATTCGAGTCAAAATAGCTTGGCGGCCGTGACGTAGCAGGCAGTTGCCAAGTATTGTTTTTGTTGCGCATGCCATAGCTAAAAAAAAATCAAAATAGCAAACTTGAACAAATTTAATTATTTGGTTAATTCGATTATTTTCTTTTTATAATGAGAATATTAATTACCATTATAGATTATTCACTTGAAATTCAGTTGTCTAGAACACTCTGATCATATAATAAACTCTTTATTTAAGCAATTTTCGTTAGTAGCTCACTGCACTCGTAACCAAATTTCTGAGAAGCAATTTCAGCTTATTTAGCCTGATAATAGATTACCATGCATGTAAAATGTTCTATTCATAGATGCAAGATAAAAATAATATTATTTAAATTCATACGGATAGCCTATATTGAGCTTCATATAGAAACATATAATTAGGTAGGTTTTATTTGAGAAGGATAATAATTATTATATTCACAAATTTTATTGGATGGAGCATTTATAGCCCAGATATTATTATGGTTTAACTTTCAGCTTTAAATATATGATAGATATATAATCCATATTTATAACTTATCACAGGTTACCACAGACTATTGAAAAATCAACAAAACTGACATTTACAGATGATCTGATATTTGTCCATTACTATTTTATGCTAAATTTTTACTTTCTTTAAAGTATTAGGAACAATCATTTATAAAAGAGCTGTATCATAAACACATTATAACTATACAATAGTATTATAGTTCATTCAAGGTTTGAAAAAAATAAACTATAAAATAACAATGACAAACAATAGCACAAAAAACTTGAATTTTAGTAACAGGTTTAAGTCTCTCCTTTGGCTTCCTAGAACAAATATCTAAGAGGAAAATGAGTGAATTAAACACAAGGGACTAGAAGAAGCAGTCAGAAAAGAAAGTTGCTCAATGAACAAAGTCACCTAACACTTTCAGCGACAATGCTCATGGATGTAGAAAAGCTACTTCGTGAATGCAGTCACTTACCAAAGAATGTAACGCAAAGGGACACAAGCACCGGTCGCTGCACTCACGGATGGAAGAGGAAAATGAAGAGGTGATAGTAAATGAAGCCTGAACCATTTACTGATCATTGACAGACGTACACATAAATAACTTGAATAAGAACAGTATTCTTATGAGAATGAAAAAAAATGAAACTACTAAACTAGTACATCTCGCTATATAAATTAATTGTATCCATTTTAATAGATCCATCTATTGTAATGGATACAATTTAAACTTTATAGATTTAAGCATAAGTTTCAGCTGCAAAATTAATAATAATAAAAAATTCATTGAAGCTGAATAGTTTTGATGGTTAACTATATTCAATCAAAATGAAAAATCAAAACTATCTCGCTTACATGAAAATACTTTCAAATGGTCATTGAAAACCTAATGGACAAATTTAAATAATAGTTATTTTCATTAATTTATTCTTTTCATTTATATGTCTAAGCTTCTGATTCCATGTTCTAAGACATTGAACTCAACTAAATATTTGTTCATTTGATCACAGCATAGCTTAGGGAGCATACAATATTTGTACATCAATTCTGATAGTAATATACAAAATTCTCTATAATAGCAGTTCTTATTTAAGAAAAAAAAAGAAGAAATTCATTGATAAAGGATATAAATGATAGGCAGCAATATTTTAATCCCTAGGATGAATCTACATTTTGTATGTATTCTTGGAAGAATATATACAAATTTAGATTCAGATCCTGGAAGATTAAAATACTGCAGCATATTTCATGATCAGTCAATTTTGATTTGAGATTCTTGCTGTGATATTTTTCCATATTCATGGCAATTTATTCTGTATTGGGAAGAAGAGGCGATGGAAGGGAAGAAGCCTCCAACTGGTGTTGTTGGTGACCGTGAATAGGGCACTGCAGGCAGCTTTAACTTCACTTTCTAGAAATACCATTTCCTCTGATTCCAGTTCAGGCGAGGGCACTGCAGGCAGCTTTAACTTCACTTTCTAGAAATACCACTTCCTCTGATTCTAATTCAGGCGAGGGTTCCTATGAAAATTTTCATAAAATATTAATTACAGTTAGGGCTTAACATTCACAAATTGTTAGCTTCAAATATTTATAAAAATAATATATAAAATGTCTATAAAAATGACTAATGAGAAGCAATAACTGGATTCATAAATTGTTTACCAAGAGTCAGTGCAATCAAACTATCAAAGCAATAATGAGATGAAGCTAGCTATATGGTTATGTACTTACGTAGTTCAGAAGAACAATCATATGGACATTTTCTTCTTGTGCTGCTTCAAAATTTGCAGTGAGGGGGGTAGCAACCAGCTCTTCTTAGATGAGATTTGGTCAGAGTCAAATTTTTTTCTGAATTTAGAATTAGCTACTGGTTGGAGTTC
>CANNZV010006141.1:23-20476 GCA_947561585.1 Caprella mutica
GGGAGGGCTCAATAACTAATAAAATAATTATGAAAAACTAAAATGGAAACTACTAAATTCCAAATCTAAATTTAAAACAGTGTAATACCAAATAATATAATTCAAAAACCACCAATTACTTGAAACATAATTAAGAAACGCATAATTAGAGAAACTCATAAAACGAGAAAAATAATAACTGGTATTATAATTCAAGGTATATGAATATGCAATAAATTAATTATAAAAACTTTATTTCCAAAATTACAATTTATGAGTAATTTAATATACAAACATTCAAAAAGCGATACAAAAATATAAGATACAATAATTGAAGAACGTATGAAATGAGGTAGAATAATTGAGAAACTCACAACTACAAATAATGTATTAAGAAAACAACTAATTCACAAACACACAACTAACGATATAATTTTAAGCGCAAACGTATTACGCGCAATGAAAATAGCTCAACTTCAAATAGTCGCAAGATGAATAGTGCAATGCGGAATAGACGCAACGATGCCCCGCCCATCCTTTCTGTGCAGCTGCGCCAATCAGCGCTCGGTTCTTGCGACGTCATGGATCTTATTTTCTTGACGTCATCAATGAATGGAACTAATAACCGAATGAGGACTTTTTTATCATCATTCAAAGTTTAAACCACTGTTCGTTTGATTTTATTAAATTATAAACTAAAGTAATGAATATATAATTGTTTAACTCCAATTTTAATAAGTTGTACATGCTTTAAAAACAATAGATTGATAACCCCACGTAGTCTGAGTGTCTGATTATATAAGTATACTTTATTCTTTATGATCAAATATGTGGAACCTTCCTAACTGCCTATCTAGCTTAAATGAAATTTCGAATAAGGAATAATAGTCCCAGATTGTTTATTTAACAGTTGAACTTAATAGTGCATAATACGTTATAATTACTAGATATAATATGTAGAATTTTCTTTTCAGATAATCGTGTTTTAAACCCGTCGTTCGATCCCCGTGTTCAACTTCCCATACTTCCTTAGATAGGTAATTAGTTCGGTAAGTAGTTTGCATACATAGGTAGGCAGTTAGGTAAGTAGTTTGCTTAGGTAGGCAGTTCGGTATGTAGTTTGTATAGGTAGACAGTTAAGTATATAGTTTGCTTAGGTAGGCAGTTCGGTATGTAGTTTGTAAAGGTAGACAGTTAAGTATGTAGTTTGCTTAGGAAGGTAGATAAGTATGAAGTTGGCTTAGGTAGGTAGTTTGCATAGATAGGTAGTTACTAGGTAGTTCGGCATGTAGTTTGCTTAGGTAGGTAGTTCTGTATGTAGTTTGCTTAGGTAGGTAGTTCTGTATGTAGTTTGCTTAGGTAGGTAGTTCTGTATGTAGTTTGCTTAGGAAGGTAGTTAAGTATGAAGTTTGCTTAGGTAGGTAGTTTGGTATGTAGTTTGCATAGATAGGTAGTTACTAGGTAGTTTGCTTTGGTAGGTAGTTCGGTATGTAGTTTGCTTAGGTAGGTAGTTCTGTACGTAGTTTGCTTAGGTAGGTAGTTCTTTATGTAGTTTGCTTAGGTAGGTAGTTCGGCATGTAGTTTGCTTAGGTAGGTAGTTCTGTATGTAGTTTGCATAGATATGTAGTTACTAGGTAGTTCGGTATGCAGTTTGCTTAGGTAGGTAGTTCGGTATGTAGTTTGCTTAGGTAGGTAGTTCGGTGTGTAGTTTGCTTAGGTAGGTAGTTCGGTGTGTAGTTTGCTTAGGTAGGTAATTTGGTATATAGTTTGCTTAGGAAGGTAGTTCGGTATGTAGTTTGCTTAGGTAGGTAGTTCGGCATGTAGTTTGCTTAGATAGGTAGTTACTATGTAGTTTGCTTTGGTAGGTAGTTCGGTATGTAGTTTGCTTAGGTAGGTAGTTCGGTGTGTAGTTTGCTTAGGTAGGTAGTTCGATATGTAGTTTGCTTAGGTAGGTAGTTTGGTGTGTAGTTTGCTTAGGTAGGTAGTTCGGTATGTAGTTTGCTTAGGTAGGTAGTTCGGTATGTAGTTTGCTAAGGTAGGTAGTTCGGTATGTAGTTTGCATAGGTAGGTAGTTACTATGTAGTTTGCTTTGGTAGGTAGTTCGGTATGTAGTTTGCTTAGGTAGGTAGTTCGGTGTGTAGTTTGCTTAGGTAGGTAGTTCGATATGTAGTTTGCTTAAGTTGGTAGTTCGGTATGTAGTTTGCTTAGGTAGGTAGTTCGGTATGTAGTTTGCTTAGGTAGGTAGTTCGGTATGTAGTTTGCATAGGTAGGTAGTTCGGTATGTTGTTTGCTTAGGTAGGTAGTTCGGTATGTAGTTTGCTTAGGTTGGTAGTTCGGTATGTAGTTTGCTTAGGTAGGTAGTTCTGTATGTAGTTTTCTTAGGTAGGTAGTTTGCTCAGGTAGGTAGTTACAAGGTAATCCGTTATGTAGTTTGCTTAGGTAGGTTGTTTGGTATGTAGTTTGCTTTGGTAGGTAGTTCGGTATGTAGTTTGCTTAGGTAGGTAGTTCTGTATGTAGTTTGCTTAGGTAGGTAGTTAAGTATGTAGTTTGCTTAGGTAGCTAGTTCGGCATGTAGTTTGCTTAGGTAGGTAGTTCTGTATGTAGTTTGCATAGATATGTAGTTACTAGGTAGTTCGGTATGCAGTTTGCTTAGGTAGGTAGTTCGGTATGTAGTTTGCTTAGGTAGGTAGTTCGGTGTGTAGTTTGCTTAGGTAGGTAGTTCGGTGTGTAGTTTGCTTAGGTAGGTAATTTGGTATATAGTTTGCTTAGGAAGGTAGTTCGGTATGTAGTTTGCTTAGGTAGGTAGTTCGGCATGTAGTTTGCTTAGATAGGTAGTTCTGTATGTAGTTTGCTTAGGTAGGTAGTTAAGTATGTAGTTTGCTTAGGTAGGAAGTTCGGTATGTAGTTTGCATAGATAGGTAGTTACTAGGTAGTTCGGTATGTAGTTTTCTTAGATAGGTACTTCGGTATGCAGTTTGCTTAGGTAGGTAGTTCGGTATGTAGTTTGCTTAGGTAGGTAGTTTGGTGTGTAGTTTGCTTAGGTAGGTAGTTCGGTGTGTAGTTTGCTTAGGTAGGTAGTTTGGTGTGTAGTTTGCTTAGGTAGGTAGTTCGGTATGTAGTTTGCTTAGGTAGGTAGTTCGGTATGTAGTTTGCATAGGTAGGTAGTTACTATGTAGTTCGGTATGTAGTTTGCTTTGGTAGGTAGTTCGGTATGTAGTTTGCTTAGGTAGGTAGTTCGGTGTGTAGTTTGCTTAGGTAGGTAGTTCGATATGTAGTTTGCTTAAGTTGGTAGTTCGGTATGTAGTTTGCTTAGGTAGGTAGTTCGGTATGTAGTTTGCTTAGGTAGGTAGTTCGGTATGTAGTTTGCTTAGGTAGGTAGTTCGGTATGTAGTTTGCATAGGTAGGTAGTTCGGTATGTTGTTTGCTTAGGTAGGTAGTTCGGTATGTAGTTTGCTTAGGTTGGTAGTTCGGTATGTAGTTTGCTTAGGTAGGTAGTTCTGTATGTAGTTTTCTTAGGTAGGTAGTTTGCTCAGGTAGGTAGTTCTGTATGTAGTTTGCTTAGGTAGGTAGTTAAGTATGTAGTTTGCTTAGGTAGGTAGTTCGGCATGTAGTTTGCTTAGGTAGGTAGTTCTGTATGTAGTTTGCATAGATATGTAGTTACTAGGTAGTTCGGTATGCAGTTTGCTTAGGTAGGTAGTTCGGTATGTAGTTTGCTTAGGTAGGTAGTTCGGCATGTAGTTTGCTTAGATAGGTAGTTCTGTATGTAGTTTGCTTAGGTAGGTAGTTAAGTATGTAGTTTGCTTAGGTAGGAAGTTCGGTATGTAGTTTGCATAGATAGGTAGTTACTAGGTAGTTCGGTATGTAGTTTTCTTAGATAGGTAATTCGGTATGCAGTTTGCTTAGGTAGGTAGTTCGGTATGTAGTTTGCTTAGGTAGGTAGTTTGGTGTGTAGTTTGCTTAGGTAGGTAGTTCGGTGTGTAGTTTGCTTAGGTAGGTAGTTTGGTGTGTAGTTTGCTTAGGTAGGTAGTTCGGTATGTAGTTTGCTTAGGTAGGTAGTTCGGTATGTAGTTTGCTTAGGTAGGTAGTTCGGTATGTAGTTTGCATAGGTAGGTAGTTACTATGTAGTTCGGTATGTAGTTTGCTTAGGTAGGTAGTTCGGTATGTAGTTTGCTTAGGTAGGTAGTTCGGTATGTAGTTTGCATAGGTAGGTAGTTACTATGTAGTTCGGTATGTAGTTTGCTTTGGTAGGTAGTTCGGTGTGTAGTTAGCTTAGGTAGGTAGTTCGGTATGCAGTTTGCTTAGGTAGGTAGTTCGGCATGTAGTTTGCTTAGCTAGGTAGTTCTGTATGTAGTTTGCTTAGGTAGGTAGTTAAGTATGTAGTTTGCTTAGGTAGGTAGTTCAGTAAGTAGTTTGCTTAGGTAGGTAGTTCAGTGTGTAGTTTGCTTAGGTAGGTAGTTCGGTGTGTAGTTTGCTTAGGTAGGTAGTTCTGTATGTAGTTTGCTTAGGTAGGTATTTAAGCATGTAGTTTGCTTAGGTAGGTAGTTCGGTATGTAGTTTGCTTAGGTAGGTAGTTCGGCATGTAGTTATATTAGATAGGTAATTTGGTATGTAGTTTGCTTAGGAAGGTAGTTCGGTATGTTGTTTGTTCAGGTAGGTAGTTTGGTATGTAGTTCTCTTAGGCACCTTGGTAGTTGGTAGCTCAGTATGTAATTTGCATGGGGTATGGTCATTAGCCCCCCCCTCCCTCCTGTTTTTGATCCTTATTTATCTAGTTAAACAAAGGAAGAGCTACCTAGATAGAAATAACTGAGAGGCGCTAATGTATTTTGCTGTATCCGCTAGTTTGTTGTACAGCACACTTCATGATTATTTAATGACCTGACAGGGGGGGGGGGGGCGGCACGTTCATCGATATACATTTATCTTATGTTTAATCAGTAATGCACTACATTAGTGTCAATAATGATTAAACAATATAGGTAAATAAGGATTAAAAAAAATGGGGGCTTGTGACCGGGGGGGCTCCTGACCGGGAGGGGCTCATGAGCGGGTGGGGGGGGGGGGGGGGGGGGGGGGCTTATGACTCACATCCATAATGTTCACATCAGGAACTAACTAAGTGGGTACTTCTGAGTTATATGTACAGTACGAGTCAAAAAAAGCGGATACGAGAGTAGAATCGCGATAACTTCAACAAGAACTATCGTAACTTCGTGTGGTTTTTTTTGACTAATGCAGAATTTCCTAATAGTTTTTCTACAGCGTGATCATAAGTAGAGGGTTACAATGAAAACAATTTCATATTATGAAGATATAAAGTAAAACATTCTTTACCAAAAATATCCATAAATTCACACCATTTGTCATTCGTTCTTTTAATTGTTGCCGATTAGCAGGTGAGGTGGACAATGTCATTTTTCAATCAACTCCACAAGAAAAAAAATCGTAACTTGTTAAATCTGAGCTCATGCATGACTCTTCCAATTACTCGATGTTAAAGAACTTCTTTCAGTCGTTCTTTAGCAGCAAGTATTCTGTGTATTGGGTCACCATCCTGTTGCCTGCACCCACCATACTTGATTCAGTCTTTCTCAATAAATATGTCGTAGTTCCTGATATTTCCGCTAAGGGTTCCGCTATAAATGAGGGTGCTTAAAATCGTCATAATTTTCGTAGATGAAGCATACTCTTTTGATAAGCAAAGTTAAAATAAGCTCGCGCAAGAGCAATTTCACCACCCTCTACTTTTGACCACGCTGCATAAAAACTATTGAAAATATAGAAACAAATGAACAATGTGGTTATACCACATGAAAATACGATATTCTTGTTAAGTTATCGCGATTATAATTTCGTATCAGCTTTTTTTGACTCTTCCTGTATTTTTCAAACAATTCTTGTTATACAGCATTTCCTCTATTAATCATGTATATAGAAATAACTGATAAATAGTTCCCCCCCCCCTCCTCGGAGTTATAAAATTACTTATTACAAGTAAATAGTATCATAATTTCAATTAATACCTAGTAAAATACTTCTAAATTCTAACTCTGATAGTATTTCACTTTGTCGTTTCAATCGTAGAATATTTCATATTCTCCTAGCTAGACTCGTACGAGTTCGTAGACAGAACATCCTTCAATATTCGCATAAAGTAACATGAGGATATAATTGTTTTTGAATACTAATCGAATGTTCGCTCTTAGTTCTATGATGATATGTTTCCTTTTGAATACAATTCAAACATTCGCTCAGCTTGCCGAAGCGAAGATACGGTACTGTAACGGAGTTCCCGAAGATATTGTCACGTTACCTGGGATATTTGCTGTTTATTTCATTACTAATACTCTTATGTTATGGTAGCTATTATAATCAGGATAGTGTTGCATCGCTAACCTAAATTATATCTGAACAATGTAGATGTTTCTTTGTGGATACTCTAATCCAGGATTTTCCAAAGTGGTCCTCTGTGAACATATGAACCAGAGGTCGGTTCATGGCGAACCCCTATTTGGTTCGTGGCATTTTTGACTATTTTGAGTAGTTATATAGTTTCCTTTTATAATCAAGGTGGTCATTTAATGTAATTGATTATTTTTAAGTAGAAAAATACTGATGTAAATGTTATACTACATGTATACACGTTATAAACTTATATATGTAAAAAAGAATAATAGTAAATAATATTCCCCTTTTATTAGTTTTCTATGAGATACATACAAAGAAAATATAAAGTAAATAACAACACGGACTATTATAAGAAATAGGTTTAAATTGTATCCATTGATATGATATCCTTCAATTATTGGTGATGTTGGAATATAGTAGCGTAGTCAGGGTTCTCCAATGCATTTTCTATGAAGTTTTTTTTCTTTTCGAGTTTCAATGATAGACTTAATTATTATATGAAACAATAATATAAATTTATTACATATTTGATTTGCAGTTCAATGAAAAATTATGATTATATATAAAAATCCTAATGTTTTTGTTCATACTAAGTGTAATAAATAGTAAAACTACTAACTAGTTACGGAAAGGATCCGAATTATTTATAATTTGTTGTGAATTTTTTATCCACTATTGCACAATATTGAAATATATAATTATTTTGAATTGTTACAACTTTTGATATACTTTCCATAATTGCATAATAATGCACTAACCCTTATATTTATCAATTTATATTCATTTTCTGAAGTAAAGACACTCTTATGGTACAGATATGAAAGGTGGTCGGTGGTTATTTAGTAATTTTCAGTTTAGGTTCGTGAGAAATAAGAGTTTGGGACCACTGCTCTAATCCATAGTAAATAAATGGAAAGTATACTAAGTACAATGTTGGAACATCCGAAAATACTACACGGACGTGACATCGACTAAAACGAGTGACGTCACATATAGTTATTTCCCCCCCAAAAATTGTGCTATTATTAAGTTAAATGTGCATTTTCATGGAAATTAACTTAAATAAAATATTGTTTTTATCACGTTTTACACTCTATTCACTAATAATTTTCAACTTAATAGCCTTCAAAATCTCCAGTAGAGATAAAGGTGACTGAAGGATCTAAGACACATTTGCATTTATTTGATTAAATACGAATTTTTTTTGGAAATGTCATTCGTCAAATTGTGCATAAAATAACATTTTACTATATGCAATCAGGTTTATAAGTTAGGTAAGTGCTTCAATGTAAATACATTAGGTTACTACTTACTATAAGGTACCTGGTATTAACTATATAAAAGTTATTTATATGTATTTGAAGCTAACGAAACATATTGTTTATTGACATATTCTATCTATTTACTTGCTGCACCTATATAATTCTCATTTTGACATTAATTCATCTGATTTTGTGAGACGTCATTTGCTTACATAGTTTCTGAAGACCAGAATCAAGTTCACCGTCAATGAGTTTGAAACTTAGTATACTTTTCTATCTATTTACTATGGTCTATTCCATTGCTTAATGCTTTCATTTAGCTTGCTCATTTAAGTGTTGAAGTGCTATTATAAAATGAATCTTAAGGATGCATAGGGATCTATTTTGTAACTTTTTCGACATCGAAGTGAAGACTACGTGGTATCATTTGGAAATATGATTGAGAAGACTATGTTTATTTGGATGTGTCCCTTTTCAAATGTATATGGGGAGGTTTTTTGGAGATATTTTCCTTATAATTGACCTGGATAAACACATGTGTACTCTTTCATATATTGAAGTGCATGTGTACGCTTATATTAAATTAGTTAGGCACAATTGTGAATTTTTTTCACTTAGTTTTTTTTTGTTGTTTAATAAGTTTTCTATAAACCATATATTACAATAATATCACAAAAATTGTCGTTTTTTCACGCTCGAATTGATTTAGGGAATAAAGGGTTAATTTATACTTTTGCGAAGTGGTTTCAGTTGGTGTTAAAATAGTTTAGTTTCAATTGATATTAAAAGGGGTAGGTTGAATAAAATTGAGTAACTAGATTAATTATATTCACGAGAATAAAAAGTTTACAAAAGTTATAATAATTTTGTGTGTGTAAGAGTAGGAGTAGGATGTCGGAGTGAGTGAGTGTGTGAGTTGAAGTATATACAGTAAATATAAATATGAATTTTACAAAGCAATAGACATAACATATAGTAAGAAAGAAACATTATTATAATATTATTAACAAATTTTGTATGCAAAGAATAACATTTCAGACATGAGTATTACTTATCTAACAATTCGTAATAGAAAATACCTGAGAACACATATAAAATATTAAACACCTAAGTAAGGTATTACAAGTCACTGTAACTTACCAATATATTGGCTTGATTTTGCACGAAGTAGTGTGTTGAGAGAAATGAGATTCGAACTCTAGAAGTAGGTCTTTATATAGTGACCAAACAAACAGTGACTCATAGGACAAATATGAAATGGTACAAGAGTTCACCAGTTTTGTTTAATATTTGAGAATTTATGAGGTACAAAGGTTAATTTTCTTTCTGATAAGCTTTAATGGGTTTCTACTTATTTTGAAAACAAGTTCGATCGATATTTATGAAATATTGAGAATTTACTAAGGCATTTATGATTATTAAGTTGCTTTTAGCTTACTAATTCTCTGAGTTAACTTTGATTGTTTGTGAATAAGAAACAAAAGTATAAACATGCTTCCTGACCATTACACTCTATTGATCAGGTTGCTTAATATTACTTACTACAGACACATAAAAAAAACATAAAATTGATATTGTTAAAGACAAAGAAAATCTAAATTTAACAATGAAAACTTCAATTTATAGATTGAAATACAATGAATTAATATAACATTTACATAAAGTATTAATTTTTTTTTCTGTTGAGAATAATTAATTAAGCTAGTGATTACAGATCACTACAATACCACGTGCTACCCACAATCTGCTTCTTGAAGTAGAACTTGTTCTATTCAGCTAACTCAACCAAATAATTCAGAGATCTGTTACAAATATTATTTTATTGTATGTTTGATACTATTAATAATTTGGTGACCGGTATATTTCAACCCGGTATATTGCAGAATCTCCGGTAAGTTCCAACCCATTTTACAGGTTAAATTCGGTTGTTATTATTATTAATCATTCATCAATATTTTATATAATACTAGGTAAAATACATTTTAATTGTAACAAACAAATTATTTTTGGCTAATCACAAGCTATTTATTTTTCACTACACATGTTATAGAACAGCAGAAAGAAAGGTTGTATGAACGCCCTTTATCAGTTGAGGTAATAAGTTACTTTTCATTCACAAGATTATCTTCACTATCACTAACAAAACAGCGATATTAACTGTAAGATGATGTCATATAGGGCAACAAGATCTGAAAGTTGAACTGGTTTTGTGGATTTTTAAAACTTAAAGAATACATTAAATTGCTATGTGTTATCAATATATTATTACTTGACGGATCAAAAACTATGTAATCAGATAACGGTTTTGCAATTGAACAGTACAATAATTAATTACATTTTAAAATTTCTACTAAACCTATAATGTCGAGTTGATCGACTAAACTTGAAAGTCTGATAAGTGAAAAAGGTAGGCAAATGGCCTAAATTATTATTCATTAGCCGACGCCCCACTAGTTCGTTGCCCCATTAGTCCGACACTTTTGTAGTTTATTACTGATTCAACATACAATATGTGTATAAAGGGGGGCGAGCCGCCCCCTCCCCCAGGTCATTAAAAAATTATGAAGTGTGCAGAACAACAAACTAGCGGATATAACAAACTATGTTAAATTATGAAATCAAATGAGGGATTACATAATACTAATCTATATTAGATATAAAGTAAAATAAAAGAGGAATATAAAATTTCAAAAATGAAAGAAATGAAAAAATATTTTATTATTTAGATTAGTTATTAATTGAGTATACCTATTTAATCACATTTTTTATTTAATCAAAAAATAAAACGAGAAATAACACAGAAAGATGTAACTTGGGGCGTCGGAATAGTGAGGCGTTGGACAACTGGGGCGCCGGACTATTGGGGCGTCGGAATAGTGGGGCGTTGGAATAGTGGGGCGTTGGACAACTAGGGCACCGGAATAATGGCACGTCGCCCCCCCCCCCTATAGCCTATAGGCCTGTGGGAGGTGCATCTTTTAAATATACCAACAGTCCACATATCATCGTATATTCTTTTTAAATTCAAATTCCCTCAAAAAATGCAGTAGTTACAGTTTAGAATTAGGTGACATATGCTGTATAGAAATATGTTCTGCATATTGCACATTTCACAAGTAATCGTTTGATTAATTAATTCTTTCAATATACAAGCTAGGATTTCACAAGTACATTGCTATTCACTAAATACCTATTTTATAAAAAAAATCAGCTAAGTTGAAGACGTCGTTTGTGCAGGATAAGTCAATATCCATTTTCTTAGACCTATAATAACGGTCATAAATTTAATAACGGTTAGTAATGGTTCAATTCGGGTATATCATGCTTTAAAACTTTAACTATACATATTAAAAAAAATTTAGTTTAAAGAAGGTTAAGTTATGTTAGTTTAGTTCGACTCTTCGTAAATTGAGAAGAATTAAAGTAATTTAAAATGTAAAGTCAGCATTTGTTACCTTGTTTGTATGGGAGGGGTCAATTACGGGTAAAATAATTAAGAGTATACTAAAATGGCAACGATTAATTAGTAATAATATAAATAGAAAACAGTATAAAATGTAACAATATAGTTAGAAAACTCCCAATAACGGGAAATATAATTAAGAAACACATAATTAAGAATCTCATAAAATGTGAAAAAAATATTTCTTGTAAAATAATTTGAGGTAAAATAATTGGCAACAAAATAATTAGGAAAACTATAATTTCCCAACTTATAATTTTGAGTAAAATTATTGTAAAACTATCAAAATACAATAATATAATTAACGGTAAAATAAATAAAAACATTCAAAATGAGGAAAAATAATGACAAAAAATATAATTAGCAATGATTTAATTACGAAACAACTAATTTCAAAACGCATAATTATCGATAAAATAGTTAGCATAAGTTTAATTTGCGCAAGTGTATTTAGCGCAAGTGTAATTAGCGCAAGTGTAATTAGCACAAGTATAATTAGCGCAAGTGTAACTAGCGCAAGTGTAATTAGCGCAAAAATGATCTGAGAAGCTCCACCCATATCTTTTAGATCCAATGGCAACGCTGGATATCTTCGATGTCATGAATCTTTTTTACTTAACGTCATCAATGAATAGAACCAATCACGGAATAAGACGTTCGAACGTAGTGTTTAGTGTGTAATTAGCACAAATTTAATTAGAGCAAAATAATTAGCGCAAATATAATTAGAGCAAAATAGTTAGCGAAATATAATTAACGCAAATATAGTTTGAGCAAAATAATTAGCACAAATTTAATTAGAGCAAAATAATTAGCGCAAATATAATTAGAACAAAATAATTAGCGAAATATAATTAACGCAAATATAGTTTGAGCAAAATAATTAGCACAAATTTAATTAGAGCAAAATAATTTGCGCAAATATAATTAGAGCAAAATAATTAGCGAAATATAATTAACGCAAAAATAGTTTGAGCAAAATAATTAGCACAAATTTAATTAGAGCAAAATAATTTGCGCAAATATAATTAACGCAAATATAGTTTGACCAAAATAATTAGCACAAATTTAATTAGAGCAAAATAATTTGCGCAAATATAATTAGAGCAAAATAATTAGCGAAATATAATTAACGCAAAAATAGTTTGAGCAAAAAATAATTAGCGCAAAAAATACTCTGTTAACTGCCTGTTCTCAAATAATACTGACACAAAAATATGACATTTAAAGTGTAAAAGTACACAGGCAGTTAACAGAGTATTTTTTGCGTTAATTATATTGCGCTTATTATTTTGCTCTAATTATATTTGCGCCAATTATTTTTCTCTAATTAAATTTGCGTTATTTATATTGTGCTAATTATTTTGCTCTAATTATTCTTGCACTAATTATTTAAAGTATCTACATACAAAGAATCACTATCACATTTACCTTATTACCTTTCTTTCTCACAATGAAGAAGTAATGACGTCACTGTGGGCGGTAGTTATCGAGACAGCGGGGCGGAGCGTATTTTTCGCGCAAATTATTTTGCTCTAACTATACTTGCGCAAATTATTTTGCTCTAATTATATTTGCGCTAATTATTTTGCTCTAATTACACTTGCGCTTATTATTTTTGCGAAAATTATTTTATTGTTAATTAATTCATCGGAAATTGTGAGTTTTCTAATTAATTTATTCGTAGTTTTTTTATCAATAATTGTGCGTTTTCTTTTTATTTTACTGGATTTTAACTGTTTTCGTATTAAATTGTTGCGAAATATTTTTTCCAAATTAACTGTTGTGAAATTATATCACTCCATTTTATGTGTTTTATAAATATTTTACTGCCATTTATTTTTTTTTAATTAATGTGTTTCCTAGTTTTTTTATTGCATAATATTTGTTTCTAATAATTTTATTTCAAATAATTTTACCAAATTTTAGAATGTTTTGAATTATTAGTTTCGTTATTATTTTATCAAAATTTGTAATACTGTATTTTATTTTTTTCTAATTAATGAGTTTTTAAATGTACGGTTTTCATATAGGTTTACCTGATTTTATTTTATCACAAATTGATGTCAACCTGTTTGTATCAGAACATTCATGACTTTTATTTTTGGCGGTCTGATAACCTAAGCGAACCCAACCTAGGTATATTACTTATGAAGTTCACACGAAATAGTAATAATTAATTATGTTCTATTTAATGCATCCTGTTTGATTCTCCTATTGAAAACTTTATTTTAACTTTATATATTATGAATTTTCACGATGCTGGCTAAGTACCTACTTTTAACAGAGGTTGGAACTTGAAACTAATTCTATTTAGATAGGGATCTAAATTATGAAATTAAATACGTCCATTTAATTTTATTTATTTAAAAAAATGTCCTCCCCACCCCAAATCAAAACACATTCTCTAATTAGAAACGAGAATACCTATATATTTTTTAGCAAGTTTAACGAAAATAATATTGAATATTTTCAATTATTATTTACCATATAATCAAATATACGTATGAATAATTCTGTAAATCATTTAATATCTTTAACAGTTTATTATATAAATAAGTGTTTTATTTGTTTAAAAAGATAGCCGTGGTATATATAGATACACAGGAAGTCTGTTACAGTTAAATCATTGTAATTAAAATCTATTCTCATATAATTACAATTACTAATAGTTGAGTAAATATATTTCACAAATTTGTAAATATAAATAATGCATATGTAATATCAATTACGGATATCATACATATTAACATATATAAAAATTCATATACTACAAAACGTTAAATGCATGATCATTTGATATAACACTATATCAAATAACCTAGTGACTGACGGAATACACTTCAATTACATGGCAACTCAAATACATATCCACAAAAATATATACATATAACAAACAAAAAAACGCGCAGCACATTCTCGAGATTTGCAAATCGTCAAATTGTGCGTAACACATCCACACTGATTCCACAGGTTACGCAAAAAGCGAAAACATTGAATGAGTTGTCTCTGCCAGCTGAACCCCTCCACACCTCTTCCAACCATTGTTGTTAGAGCATATATCTGCATTTCCATGTTAAATAGGAATAATAATAGCTTATTTGTTCATAATATCTTTTACATTATAAATATTTTTGTCTATAAGGATAAAAATTCAATTAACTTGAGCTACCTCTGAATATTGTCCAGTATTTAGTCAGAGTTATTTCTTCATAGCTTCGCAGTATTTAAAAAAGTGGCAATATAAAATAAAATTCTGATTCTTTATTTTCATACTAATGAGCATTGTCACAGGGGTGGAATTTACCTAGCTGTGGTGGAATATACCGGAATGGAATATACCTAGAACCAATAATAATTAAGTTGTTTCCTAAAAATAGTACGGGTTGGCCATATGCATTCAATAAATAAGAGCATCCTACATGTTTTCATTCTAAAGAGTCCTGTAAAATTTCTTTCACTAAACTAGACGGATATTTAATGTTCATTTTTTACCAAATAAAGTCCATTCAAACAATTATAACACCGCTAATAATTGTTAAGAATTAGTAAATAGTTAGCAATCAATCAATATTTATATAAATTTAAAAAATAAAACGACTTTTCTTTATAATTCCCTCTGTCGAGGTGGCAACATTTCAGCCTGCTGCGTGAACGGGAGTACGTAATGCCATATTTGAGCTTAATTTTATAATAATTTAACATTACCTCTTTTCATTGATAGAAATTGACTTTCTTTTAAGTTTTATTCTATATATTATGAAATTTTATTTATATATAATTTTCCGTATACTATATATTTAAATTACATATACAGTTATCAACTTATCATAATGCATAAGATATTTCAATCCAGAAGTTATTCAAAATAAACTACATTGAGAATTCTATTGCATGAACTAGGTCTTAAATATATTATAACACTTGAGTAGTATAGAAGCATCCATAGGTATTTTATTATTATTTGAAAATAAAACTTTATTATAATAAGTAGCTGTTATATCGGTACTGTAACTGTGTTTACGCAGTACTAAATCAATATAATGTACACAGTACCATGGTAAATAGATAGAAAAGTATACTAAGTTTCAAACTCATTGACGGTGAACTTGATTCTGGTCTTAAGAAACTATGTAAGCAAATGACGTCTCACAAAATCAGATGAATTAATGTCAAAATGAGAATTATATAGGTGCGGCAAGTAAATAGATAGATAATGTCAATAAAAAATATTTTTCGTTAGCTTCCAGTACCTAGATAACTTATATATTTAATACCAGGCTGGCACCTATAAGTTGGCTTATTGGCAAACTTGAATGACCATTATGACTATTAAGCTGAAAATTATATGTGAATAGAGTGTAAAACGTGATAAAAACAATATTGTATTTAAGTTAATTTCCATGAAAATGCACATTTAGCTCAATAATAGCACAATTTTTATTTGAAAATTACTAGTGTGACGTCATTCGTTTTTATCGATGTCACGTCCGTGTAGTATTTTCGGATGTTCCAATATTGTACTTAGCATACTTTCTATTTATTTACTATGCAGAGTACATTCAACATTTTCTTGGTATAAACTATAAACGTCAAAAAATACTAGAGTAAGTTCCGAGTTATCGGTTGGTTCAACATTTTCGAACACGAAATAAAAATTATATAATATTTAACTTTTATTTTAATTGGAGTCCAAAAATGTGAAACTGTCCGATAACTCGGAGCTTACCCTATAATCTCAAATTTTCATTTGAGTCCTATTCTTTATAGGTAAAGTTCGCTACAAACTGAATCCTTTAACGGTCACACAGCATTCATTCACAAGCTTCTTCATCTCTCTCTCTCTCTCTCTCTTGTGTTTCATTTCACTGTATGTAGTACCCATGATATAATATCATGGTAGTACCTAACAGAGCAGCAATAATTGGTATGAATGAATGTGATGACTTCTATAGCTAATTAAAAACTTTAAATCTCATTTATTACCAAATTATTTGAAGGATATAGAACTAGGACATTAAGTGGAAAATAAAACACATTCATTTCATTAAATATACAGGTTTATTATTAAATAACAATTGAACAATAAATTACTTGATAAAAAAATAAATAAATTAGCGAGAAGTGAGGTACGTGGGGTACGGTCAAGAGCCCCCCCGGTCATGAGCTCCCCTAGGTCATGAGCCCCCCCGGTCATGAGCCCCCCTAGGTCATGAGCCCCCCTAGGTCATGAGCCCCCCCGGTCATGAGCCCCCCTAGGTCATGAGCCCCCCCGGTCATGAGCCCCCCTAGGTCATGAGCCCCCCCCGGTCACGAGCCCCCCTCCCTGTTTTTTTAATCCTTATTTACCTAGTTAAACAAATGAAGAACTACTTAGATAGAAATAACTGAGAGCTGCTAATGTAGTTTGTTGTATCCGCTAGTTTGTTGTACTGCACACTTCATGATTGTTTAATTACCTGACAGGGGGGTTCGGGGGGCGACACGCCCCCCGATATAAATATATTTTATGTCTAATCAGTTATGAATTACAAAAGTGTCAATAAGGATTAAATAATATAGGTATATGTATAAGGATTTAAAAACAGGGGGGCTCGTGACCGGGTGGGCTCATGACCGGGGGGGGGGGCTCTTGACCGGGGAGGCTCATGACCGGGGGGGCTCTTGACCGGGGGGGCTCATGACCGGGGGAGCTCTTGACCGGGGGGGCTTATGACCTACACCCGAGGTACGTTCATGCCTTAATCAATAATTTTGTTTAAATTGAAGCTGCGCCATTTACTCATTGAACAAGAATCAAAAAGGAATTTTAATAATCAGTAACGAATAGAAAAGTCTCCCCTCAGTAATTATTATCGTATCCCACAATAGTGTTTTGGAGTGTAAACCATTTGTACTCTATTCCTTACGGACAAAAGTGGAAATAGTAACAATTTAAGCAACTTCTTTTAAAAATGAAATGATATTCCGATTCAGGGTGTCTTAATTACTCATAATAAATTCCTTTCAACCAAAGGTGATAAAATTGTTTTTAATAAGCCAAAAAAAAATGTTCACCATCCACGCGATATTAAGACATTTAATTTTTGTATTACTGTATTAAAAAAAATGAACTCTAAAACAAACTCAGTTCGATTTATCAGACCCTAATAAATCTACACAAATGCATAAAATATCAATAAATTTTCTTAGTACGTAGCTATATATCTGTAGATGTAATAATTAGACAGTAGATTCAATAATATTAAGACTGTAGATAGACTCAGAGACTGTAGAACAATAATTATACAATTAAACTACGTAGATACAATTGGACTCTACAAGCAATCAGACTGTAGGGTCACGCAGGTAAATTGCGGCCATTTAATTTTTCATTAGCTAGAGAGTCTGTAAAACATTCTGAACCGAAATTACATTCAAATGGCATAGATATCAAAAAAATGCAGTGCATGCTGTAATCTATTAATTAAAGTTTTTGACGAGTGTTTTGAACTTATGATGTTTCTGTTATTAAGAGTCCGCAGTTTGTTAGTGAGCCGCAATTTACCTACTTGAACCTATACAGTTTGAAAATACGGACAGTTTCAATTCTTGTTTCCGTGAACAAATTTCCCAGTCATTTTGCGGACAAATTTCTTCACGGATACAATATTTCAGAAAAAAATGGCATTTGTCGGAGCATCTAAACGGACCATTGGGGTACTGATTAAAATGTAACTTAAATTAATGAATGAAGGGTAAGTTACGAATTATCGGTCGGCTCCACATTTTCAGTCATATAAGAAAACTAGATGATGTGCACTCTGTAGACTCGTAGAGCGCATACCTTCGCCTCCGTTTTGACACATTCTCTCCCAAAATTTAAGGAACTGCTAACTGGATAATTAATATCCAATCGTCCCATCAAGTTTCATGCAATATTGTACAATACTTTTTGAGTTATAAATGACCTTGACCTTTGACCGAATCGCTTCCAACATTCTACCAGATCGTTCCTGGACATTGACCAATTTGTACCATCAAATTTCAGACAATTTGGTTGAATACTTTTTGAGTTAGAAATGGCCTTGACCTTGATCTTTGCCCTTTACCCCGATCGGTCCCAAAATCTAACAGAATGGTTCCTGCTTATTGATTAATCGTCCTACCAAGTTTCATGCAATATGGTTCAATATATTTTGAGTTATAAATGACCTTGACCTTTGGCCGGGTCGCTCCCAAAATTCTACAAGCAAGTCACCGGACATGAACAAATCTTTTCACCAAATTTCAGGCAATTAAGTTGCATACTTTTTCATTTAAGCGAATAACAAGATGATAAATAAATAAATAAATAATTGCCGAAGAAAATAATTATGACCTTTCCGCATTCTGCGAAGGTAAAACGATGTAATAAATAATATTTTATTTATATTATAGGCTAATTGGTATCAATGATACCTGAAAATATCATGTACTATACCAATTAAATAAAAGTTATTTTATCGTTTTTTCTTATACCTATGATCGATAATATGAAACCAAGGAGTCCGACCGATAATCCATATCTTAACCCTACCTACTTTCTTGCTTTCTAATATTGATTTACGAAGTCAAATAATTGACTTTAATAAACACACCCTTAGCCTATATAGCATTGTAAAATCGTTATGAATTATTAACCAAGGTATTTTCTTAACTAGAGAGCTACCAAAGAATTCAGATTTCCAAAAACTGCAACAAGATAGCTAGGTAGGGGAGCTTCTAAAAAGTAACACCTACATACTGCCGCCATCACGTTTCGGTAACTACTAAATGTAGTTAACAGTAGTTTGTTTTGTTCTCAATTTCAAGCATGGGCGTGCCAATCAAGCTAAATTATTGCTTAAAACTTGTATAACTCTTTAAATCGATAGCTGAAATATGAGAAATTCATTATTAATTCACTAATTCAGTTTATAATATCATTAAAGTGAGAAAAAACGCATGTTTAATGATAGTAATTAACTAATTATTCCTATTCGGTGGTTGGTTCAATTCTTTGATGACGTTCAACTCTCGATCCCTATATAAATTCCAAAGTTCAAACTTTCATTAGCAAAGGACTCTTGCCGTTTTAATTTATCGAATGGAATTATATAATGTAGGGTAAATTATAAGTTATCGAAAGGTTCTATATTTTCGATAATAAAACTATTTTAATTGATACCATTTTACCTGCATGTATCATGGTATCAATTAAAATAACGAGCTAATTTAATATATATTATCTTGTATGGTCGTAAATGTGGAACAGCCCGAGAACTCGGAACTTAACCTAGGTAGTAAGGTACACAATGGTTAATATTCAGTAATTCATCAATTATTGTAGTTATATGTTTTAAATATAGATTAACGTAAGAAATAGGTACAAAAAGTTTTCTACGGTTGATTGATTTCAAGGCTAACTTGCTTATTCTTCAACTGCATAAAAATAAATCTAATTAAGAGAAATAATATTTAGTTATTCAATTTGAAATCATGTTATATTTATTTAAGTTGTAAAAGAAGTAATGACGTCAGTTGTGGGCGTGTTCGGGTAATAGGTAATAAAAGTAATTTTGTTACAATTAATTCTGCAAAATAATATTTGCGAATCAAATTACACGGAAACAATAATATGACAGTTAAGGTATTTACATGTCCAGAAAATTAGTACCACTTACAACAAATCAAATGAAGTTGAGCGAGTAATGACGTCATGGTGGGCGGTCGATAGCGAGACTGGTGGGCGGAGCATCGTTGCGCGTATTGAACAATTTCTTATTCACCGTGTCACTAATATGTTTTACGTTATTTATTTTGCAGGTATTATTTTTTTGGCATTATTCGTTTTGATATTAATTTACTCGTACTTTTTTATTGGTAATTATAAGTTTTCTTTTTATTTATTGATTATTAGCTTTCTGATAATAAAATGTTACAAACTAATCGGTTTTTAATTAATTTTATTTGAATTATATTACTCAATTCTATGTGTTTTCCAATTAATTAATAGCACTTTATTTTTTTCTAATTAATTAGTTTTCTAAAAATAATTCTTCATTTATTTTTATTCTAACTACATTATTATGAATTATTTTACTTCTTTTTAATAAATTAAGAATTACAATATTTGTAATTATTTTATCAAAATTTATGATATTGCATTTTAATTTATTTCTTCTTATTAGTTTACATACTACATGTTTTGTTGTTGGTTTGTCACAATTATTTTATCACAAATTATTGTCACCCCTCTACACTGTAAATGTACAATGTAACTGTATACTGTAACTGTACACTGTAACTGTACACTGTAACTGTACACTGTAACTGTACAC
>CANNZV010006142.1:0-20475 GCA_947561585.1 Caprella mutica
AGTCTCCATTCAACTGCCGTATAAACTTCACGTCTAGCTCTAATAACTATAGTAACTTTGATTTACTTAATAACTATGATAAATTAATAACTTTGATTCATGATAACTATAATACCTAGACTTGAATTATTTTAAAGGTTCATTATAGCTGCATCCATACTGTCATAATTCAACTGCTCGGCATTAGAGTCTCATCCCTAAATACATTTAAAGTTAAACATCTTCTAACTCTTTAATTTCTTCTCTTTTCAGGTACAGTTCAGTATCAATCCAATCGTAATTCTCCAAATATATAAACAAAAAATACATATACTAATTAACCATACAATTTTATTTACCTTATCTTAGCTAAAAATAAAATATTGACATAACGATTATTTAAAGTTCAATAAAAAGTAATTTCTTAACTTTATATTACTATAGATTAATTTCCATTAACAGTAAATTTTACAACTTTCTTTTGTGACTGCTTCTTCTAGTCCCTTGTATATAATTTCTTTCAACCTCTGCGATATGGCTTTTGATTCCGAAGCAGACGTTAAACCCTTCCTATCGATAAGTTTTCAGTTAAAGATATTTAAAGAAATTGAAATAATTATTATCTGTGTAATCAAGTAATTCAAAATATATATAATGTAGGTATTTTACCTTATAACTAGAGCCCGGACAAATGCCATAAAATCCTAAAAAGCTATAAAGTCAATAAATGCCATAAAGTCAATAAATGCCATAAAGTCAATAAATTTCATGTCAATAAATGCCATAAAGTCAATAAATTCCATGTCAATAAATGCCATATAGTCAATAAATTCCATATCAATAAATGCCATAAAGTCAATAAATGCCATATCAATAAATGCCATAAAGTCAATAAATGCCATAAAATCAATAAATGCCATAAAGTCCATAAATATCATAAATTCCTAAAATGATGAAAAGTCTTATTTTGCGCTTTTTATACTATTTAATAATTTGGTGAGTCGGTAAAGTCGATGGGTTATATTGGCGAATTCATAGAATGTTATAATTAATGCAAAATCTATCTGAATTACTATATAAATAAACTACTTTTATCACTTCAAGAATTAGCATAGTCTACACTGTATCTAGTTTTCTGTGATTCTTCACATCATTTTTTTTAGCCCAGACTCTTGTCTTGTAAGTGGTTATTCCTGTACAACAGTTTCAGAATATCTTAATTGGTCTAATTATCTAATACCTGGTTTGTTCAGTCTTAGGTTGTCTACTACGAGGGTTTATTGTAAATCCGAATTTTGAATTTAATATTGGAATTAGTTACATTTCATGAATTTCAATTTACCTAACCTTGAATAAATATACTGTTAACTAGATTCATTGAATTTTTAAGGAATGAATTGTTTATTTCTTTTCACCATTTTTTATTCAAACGGACTGTTGATTTTATATTCTAAAATGCTAATTTATTCGTTGTAAATACCTATTTAGTAAAGTATAAGTCCTAAAATACCTTTTTAAGTCCTTAAATGCCTTAAAAAGGTCTTAAAATGTATTTTTTAAGGTCCTAAAATGCTTTTAATATAGGTCCTAAAAGTTCGGGCTCTACTTATAAAGGGCCGTACACACGTAGGGTTTTTTAAGTCTTTCCACCAGACTTTTTGCTAAGCTTCTCCTACTTTTTTCACAAGAATATAAGAAAAATAATAAAACTATTATTTATTACAGTTTTTTTTCTTATATTCTCGTGGAAAAAGTAGGAGGAGCTTAGCAAAAAGTCTGGTGGAAAGACTTAAAAAACCCTACGTGTGCACGACCCTTAAGATTCGGCCGTAAGAGGGTCAATATTGTAATCACTAGATTTGTGTTTCTTTTCGGAGCAGCAGCGAAATAAGTATTGTAAAATTGGAAAGTCTATTTCAGTTACATAGTTATCAATATTTAAATATAAATCTATTCTATATTCCCCAATCTCTTTAGTAACTTCTCATTAATAAATGGGGGCAGAAATCAATTAGGGCAAGTTCCGAGTTATCGTACGGGTACAAATCATCGATCATGTAAGAAAAAAGTACAAAATAATGATTAAACTTTTATCTTTAAAAGATTACTTTTTTTTAATTCAAATACTAATTTTTGAATACTTTCCAATAAAATGATCGAAGATGTAGACCTGTCTGACGATTCGGAACTATACCCTATCCTAGCAAGTAACAGAGATAAAAAAGGGGTCTAAATTTGCTGAAAACGGATTTGCCGAAAAACGGATTTACCGAAGGAAATTTTTTTCGAAAGAAGAATTTGTCGAAAATCAAATATAATATATTTAAAAATACCATTCTCTTGGACTTTGTAGTTTTCATCATTATATCTTATGTATAAAAAAAACACATTTCAAATATGAATTTGACATTACTATTGCTATATAAATTTGTATTCCGCTAATTCGGTATCATTTTGCTAAATTCATATATCAAAGTGTAAATATTAAATATTAATATGTATATGGCATTACGAAAAAGTGTTGATAGAAATCAATGTTTTTACCTGAAACAAATTTATTCATACAGTTGACACTGTCGTTGAAGCTGGAGGTATATTGGGAAAATGTAAACATATCTAATAGTTATGTTATTCATTACTAACAATTTTATATTTTAAATGCAATAAATGGAATATATATTAATAATGTTAACCACAAAATACCTTCTGTATGGTATACTATTAACAACTGAATAAAAAATATGCAGTAAACATGAAATATTCACAAAAATGAATAAACACGCTATAAAGTTAGAAACACACAATCTAAAAACAACCAAACGCTCAAATGAAAGAAATGCAACATGCTCCCATAGCTGACTGACTGAATAAAGCTTGAACATCTTTAAAATGAGGAAAGACAAAGAATTATTTTGTGGTACAAAGATTAACAATTAACGAAGAGATAGAATAATTAAAGGATCATTTAGTGTAACTAAGGGTTATGATTTCGTTGTTTGGTTTCTTTTCTGTAACTTTTGTGTAATTTTACATTCTCTTTTAAATAAGTATTTCGGTAAATTTGGCTTTCGGCAAATTCGTATTCGGAAAATCCGGTTCAGCGAATTAATTTTCGTCAAATTCGTTTTCGGAAAAACCGCCGGATACCCAAAAAAAGTAATGACCGAGATTTCATATACTGTAAAAGCTTGATTTAATTCGAAAACCCACAAATGGATGTTCAATTATTATATAGTAAAATGTCCCGACTCTCTTATAGTTAAGGTAATTAACTAATATTTCTTTGATTTTGAAATTCAAATTTTAATGTAATACAAACTGAACAAATAATTCTTACCGGTAAACAGGATTTCTATTTAAATTCATTTAAATCTAAATGAAAAGTTTATAATAAATCTATACGATTTAATTGCCACTAACTTTCAATATTGAAAGATAATTCACTGGTTGGTATCTGTCCTTACTTACAATTCACTAATTGGCATCTTTTCACCGCGTAAAGGAAGAGCTTATCCAAAGCAATGTTGCCAAATCTCAAAATGTTGACTGAAAACTACGCGCGGTTTTTGTTTCTAACATTTAAAATGTATTCACAATAATACTTAGGGTAAGTTTTGAGTTATCAGACGTTTCCACATTTTCGATCATGTAAGAAATAAGTGTATAATATGTTTCCTCCAGGTAATATATATCAACCAATAGATAAAATAGAATAGGGACAATAGTGTGATTTTGTACGTGACGTCATCATTGACTCATCTGCAAAAACCTTTTTAAAATTTGAATGAAGGCAAGTAAAACTATTATAACTAATTACTTATTGTTAGAGTATCAAACAAGTAATAAATCTATTCAATTTTTGTAGCGATTAAACACTTTATATTTGATTTAAGTGTGTTGTCTTGATGACGTCACGTATACCAAATATTTCAATTGTCACTACAATGTCTATTGTTCAAAACTTCAAGTCGGCCTGTTTTTCTAGGCCTATTGCATGCCTATTGTCTCATACCTATCTGTGGAGACTCGGAGAGAGGTTGAGAACTTGTTCGTCTGTTAAATATTTAACCAGAGTTCCAAACGTTGACGATAAGAGGTAGGGTACGTAAACTTTGTTGTTGTTAGGGTTACAGTATTAGATTCTTAATATTCTAGGTAGCAAATTCAATATGGTATCTGTGTTCATTTTTCTAATATCGGCAAGTATTGATAAAGTCTGCTTGCTTTTAAGTTTTACATTTGCCATGTTTCAAAGTGTGGAGGTTTGTCTGGCCAAAATATGGTGTTAAATTATATACATTTAACATTACTCTATTTGGCTTATATTAAATTTTAAATTAATTCCTATGTTGTCATGTTAATTTTGTCTGTATTCAACCCTGTGAAAAGCACAGAATGTTGTTAAATTTAATGGAGGGCACTTCCAGTATCCACTGTATTGGTACGACAACGCTCCGCAAATTAGGTATGATGGAAATATAGTCCGGTTATCTATATGTTGGTAAGTTGGTAACTATAGTTTTCTTTTTGGCTTCTAAAATTCCTTTTTTCTAATTATAATTTGCCTACTATCCTAACAAGTAAGTAGCTAGATGATTATCATTGGCTAGTACCTAGTAGGTACTATTTAGTAGCTCAAAATATTGAGCTGTTGATAACCAATGAGAATTTGAGAAGTTGTACCTAACGTAGATGTAGGTAGTAACCACTTACCTTTTCAATTAGCAAATTAAAAAAGAATGTGTATAAGAGTACTCATTATTTTCTCTTATAAAATACACAAACTATTCAAGAAAACAAGTCAAAATTTAATATTCGGTTAATATTTATTAACTTTGGGCGAGACAAGATTTTCAAACTTTACTGAAATGCGGATAATCGTACCTACGTCTGGAAGAAAATGGCGTCTGCTTACCTACAGCCTATTAACATTGGACACTTCGAACCAAACCACAAGACCTGAAAAGAAGAAAAGAAAGGAAGAACCAAACCTCTATAATAACCTCTAGTAATTATTTTCAGTACTGCATTCCACTAAAGTGGAGATAGAAAAGATGCGTAGTAGAGATAATTAATTTAGAGACAAGTTAATCAAAACATTAATGTACAATTTGCTAAAATAAAGATAAGCAATAACAAATAAAGTTACTAGTCTCTTTTATACATGTTGATTCGTGCCTCCATAGCCTTTAAGGGCCGTACACACGTAAGGGTTTTTAAGTCTTTCAACCACACTTTTTGCTAAGCTCCTCCTACTTTTTCCACGAGAATATAAGAAAAAGGGATATAATTATTATCTATTTTAGTTGGTATCATTGATACCAACTAAAATAGATAATTAACAACAGTAAAATAATAAAAATAGATTTTTTTAGATATACAAGCAGGCCTCGCTTTTATTGAGTCCCGGTTTCAAAAAATCTAATAATAGAGAGGCCTGTCTCGAAGCTATTACAGTACATAGACATATAAAACGGAGATATTTTTTGTGGTATATATTCACAATAAATATACAATAAGCATGAATATTAATTATATACACAGATTAGGTTATTAGAAGCAATTATATTGGTTCAGAAATTAGTTTTTTTATAGCAGATTTTTTATTAATAGTGACTACATAAAATACATGTATAACGGTATATATAATATACTACGAAACAAGTAATTGATAACTAAATATTATATAAAAGAATAAATAAATATTTAAACGTAAAAGGTCCGTGGTATTGGACTGTTCTATATTTTCGGACTCATAATAAAACCATATTTAATAGTTAGTATTTACATCTATATATTCTATTGTAATTATCTTATTCTCTTTCTTACGTTCCCATACATATAGTCTTGTTAGAGTTCATATGAAATTGTTCCTCTTAAATCACAATAATAATATATATTTACACCTATATAGCTATTAATATAATAGTTAAAATAATCTGAAATATATCCCATAAACACTTTAAAATAAAAAACATAGCACGTGGACGAAATTTTTGTTGACGAAATGTCCGTTGACGAAATGTTTGTTGACGAAATGTTTGTTGACGAAATGTCCGTTCATGGACGAAATGTCCTAGATACATGATACCTGTTCCAGCAGGTATCATGGATACCAAATAAAATGAACAGTTAGCAAATGAAGTTATATATTTACTTATATAGGTATATATTTCTGGTATAATTGAAAATATTAATCGTCGTATTACTCGGAACTTAATTGCTCTATTTACCTCTATGGCTTTAGGTAAATTGCCCCGCATAAAATTCCACCACGGAAAATTCCACCATGTAAATTCCCTCACAGAAAATTCCACCACTGGAACATTATCATGGACAATTTCTCCACATAATGTATTCCCTATACATTAAGTATAACATTAAATAAAACTAATATGTAAAAAGTGATATTTAGGGTGACCGGACAACATTTGGTTAGTAAAACAGTTCAGAAATTATAAGTATAGGTTATAATTAAGTACAGCAAACCCTCGTATTAGAGCAAGATATTTTTGAAACTGTTCTTGAAAAAACCTTCTAGACAAACATTAATTTCGTCACCTGACAGATATTCTAGTGTAAATATAACAAGGAGCAATAATTACTATAGTATTTTAAAGATAAATATCTAATTCGAATAGTGTATTTAATTTATTAGTTGCTGTTTTTTAAGATAAATAATAAGGCAAAGGCTGTGCTAAAAGAAATGATATGTAAAATTACCGAAAACTAGATACAGTGAGGACTATTCTATTTTTTAAAATAATGAAATTGGAAAAATATATTATATTTATTGTAATCAAAACAATAATAAATCATATTGCTTTAAATGTGCTTACCCTCAAAATTGTTATATAAATCGCCTTTTAATTCTTAATAACAAATAGAGCTATCAAAATGTTAAAGTCACCGCTTCACTTCCAGAGAAAAAAGAGTCAGTTTAGTACGAAACTAGAGCAGTGAATTTCTTAGGCAGGCCATACACTAGCATGTCCCCCTGACTGGTACGCATGAATAGGTACGACTAGCTGATGCACCTGGTACCTGAGGAGCACACTCACTGTACATGCCTATACCTGTCAATTTTGTCAGTTCGCCATGGATTTTCCATATTTTATATACGTATATGAATACTTATTTTAAAATATACCTAGCTATGTATATATGTATATTTTTTTATTGTATTTTCTTTTCTTTTTATTTATTTCATAGAGAAACCATCAATCGATGGTTGCTCTATTAAATGTAACAATTAGATGCATAAACTAACAAATCCATATCATTCAAACGTGCAACAGTCGACTGATGTTTGCCTTGTTAAATATAAAAACTTATTTAAAAAGACAATATTTTCGCAGTAAAAATAAAACAATTAATTAAATGCATGAACAAAGAAAATCCGTATCATTCGAACGCGCAGCAATCGATCGATGGTTTTGCTATCAATCGATTGCTGCGCAAACTATTGATCAGTAGATCGCGCAGCGAAATCGGTCGATATCGCTGATCACTCAAACGCGCGTGACAATTATATTCCCCCAATATATTTTCATAGGTAGGTAGGTATGTATTTATTTAATATATATTTTTAATAAATTATTTTGTATTTAGTATTTTTTCTTATTATTGAAACCTCGTTATTTTTAGCAGGAAAGTACACTAGTTGTTAATAACTGAGACCTGTTCAGATAACCGCCACTCACACAACAGTTTTACTCACCTGTCAGGTAGAACTAATCAAATTATCAGTTGGCAGGTCGCATGAAAGGGTAGTTTTTTCCGCCACTCACTAGCAGGTGCACCTGTCAGGCGCGAATATACAGGGTGGGGCGTAAGTTTGGAAGCAATTTTTCAAACATTAATATAATTCTTAAAAATAAGTTCCTAAGTAGGTGATAGGGTTTGAACTATAGTAGAGACACTACATTATGACGTCGCAGTGTTATTTTTTACAAAAATTTAGTCAATTCAAAAATGTCAGACAAAAGAGAAGCCATTATTGCTCTACACCGTGCCGGGAAGTCAGATTCCGTCATTTCAAAGACTCTCTCAATAGCGAGATTGACTGTTTGGAAGTGTGTGAAGCGTTTTAATGAGAGAGGAGACTTGACTGATCGTCCAAGAAGTGGTAGACCACGCTCACAACGCACCAAACAACTGATAAAATGTGTCCGAGAGAAGATCAGGAGAACCCGAAAAGGTCGAACCCAAAACAGCTAATGTGAGTCCCAGAACAATGAGAAGAGTTGTCGAAGAAGACCTAAAGATGTCCTCTTTCACCCTCCAAAAGAGACGGACTCTGTCAGAAGCTGTAAAGAAAAAGAGATTGGAGAGAAGCAAAACACTTCTGAGAGAATTGAAGTCTGGCACGGCTGGTGAAATTGTTTGGTCTGACGAAAAAATTTTCAGTGGAAATGGCTCACAACCGAGGAATGACAGAATAATTGGTAAAAGTGCAAAAGACATCCCATACAACCAAAAAACTGTCCACAGAACCATGAAACCTGCTTCAGTAATGGTCTGGGCCGCCGTTTCAGAAACTTGGAGATCTCCTTTAATTTTTGTGGAACAAGGCGCCAAAATCAATGCTAAATGTTATATTCAGAATATTTTGACGCCAATGTTGGAGTCAGCTAAGGATCACTTCGGCAATGACACTCTATGGACATTTCAGCAAGACGGCGCAACTTCACATACTGCAAATGTCACTCAAAACTGGTGCCATGACCATCTTCCACGGGTTTGGTCCAAAGAAATGTGGCCTCCCTGCTCCCCAGATGTTAATCCTATGGACTTTTCGGTATGGTCCATTCGTGAATCAAAGGCCTGTGGTAAATTCCATCGAAGTGTGGATGATTTAAAGCGTTCGCTCCAGAGATCTTGGAAGGAAATTTCACAAGAACAGTTGCGTGCCGCAGTAGGAGGAGTTCGGAGGAGATTTGAGACTGTTATTAAAAACAAGGGGGGACATTTTGAATAAATTTATGATTTTTGAATTCTTAAAACCCTTATGTAATAATACATAACTGTAAATTATTAAATATATTTTTCGTTGGATTATAATATGCACTTTCATTTGCTTCCAAACTTACGCCCCACCCTGTACATGCGTACCTGTCAGGTGGACATCATAGTGTATGACAAGCCTTACTAGACCAAGCCAACTTGTAACGTAACTCTGGTCTAGTACGAGGTTTTGCTGTATTATCCATGGTCATAACATTCATTGCATTTATTATATATATATAATAACTTGAGCCTTTCGCCACGGAGATTTCCTGCTCATGATTGAAATTTTTCAACAATTTTCTGGCTATTTTGGGTATTAGATTTTTTCTCAATCTATTATTCTAGGAATAGGTCACATATGTGGTTAAAGGCATTTCCTGATGAAATTATACGTGGGAGAATCTTCCGCGGGAGAATATACCAGTCACGACCATAATATTAGCTAAAACTTTTTCATATCAACTTTTTTCTCGTCCTATATGAATATTAATTGTTACTCGTTATTTGAACCATATCTGTTAGTATTTTGGACCTGATTTACCTCGGTTTATTAAGTCTCTCCCACTAAGCTACCCTCTCTCTCCCTCTAATCCAGGTGTGGGCACATGTTGTGTTTTTCAGTGCCGAAAGATGGAATCTCGGTGCCAATTTTCTTTTCGTTTTCTAAAATACTGGGGATACTGAGTAATTATCCACCATACTGCGCAAGATTCGTTAGGGAAAACCGAGAAGCGAAGCCTTGTGCAGGTAGTTGTCAGTGTGAATCTTGAGTTGGTGTTGTTAGGTTATAAGGTGTGAAGCTCCCGCGATAGATACCAGTTGAATGAAAAAATCACTGGTTATTTGGAGTGATCGTTGCGGGAGAAATAGTTTCCTCAAATGGAATTATAAGTTAATGGGTTTACGAGATTTATATCGTTATCAAGTTACCCAGTTTCGAATTTTAATGGATAGATTCTAGAACCGGTGATTGACGCCATTTTGTTTATTTTGCCGGTGACAGCCGCCATTTTGTTAGTCCACCTGTTGCTCAATACTTAATCAGCTTAATTACTATAAATTAGGGAATTTAAGACTCGTCTTGTTCCCTACTATCTGATTTTAAATAATCTTGCCTGGAATTCCTGACACGTCAGTTTTCCTTAAATTTCGGGGCCATGAATGGGTACCCGATCTCAGATATTAAGGTTACGGAACAGTTTCATTAAATTGGGAATTCGAGACACGTCTCATTCCCTCCCAGGACTTTTGTATTAATTGTTTGTTCCAAACCTAAAGTTTGACATTATTAAGGTACCTGAACATTTTAGGTACCGTTAGAAACTACTTTTCTGCCACTCATAAAGAGATACCGTTTAAGTTCCATGCTAGGTTGCGGCTTTTGTTTTTAAAAAATTTATCGGTCCTGGGTTAGGCATATAAATTAGGGAATTTAAGACTCGTCTTGTTCCCTACTATCTGATTTTAAATAATCTTGTCTGGAATTCCTGACACGTCAGTTTTCCTTAAATTTTGGGGCCATGAATATTTAATTCTACTGATTTAATTTGGTTCTGTTGATTCTAGATAAAACTTGCTTTAACTATGGCTGATAAAAATTTGCTATCTGAAATTCTTGAAGCGAATGCTGCTCGACCTAGTGATAAAAGCAAGGATAAAAAGAAGGACATTAGTAAAGAGAGTTCTAAATCACAGGAAAAGACGAGTGATAAATCAACCGTCTCCAGTAAGGCTGGGGAAAGTAGTCGATCTCTTTCTGATAAAAAGAAAGAAGCCAATGAAAATGATAGTTTCTCGAAACTTGGAGAAATATTCAAAACGGGGCTCCTAAATATGAACAAGACTATGGCAAGTTTGGGAGATCAAATTGCAGACAAAATTTGTGGGGAACTGAAACCCTTGCTCGAATTCCCAATTGAGGATGAAGAAATTTCTGAGGAATGTTTTGAGGATGAACCTGAAGAAGCAGAGTTGCTTGATAATGAAGATGTCCTTCAATCTATCTCCAAGGAATTTGGACATGCGGAAACTCTGGGCCCTGAGGTGTCTAATGCTATCGGAAAATTAGTGGATACTCTTCTGAGTACAAAAGCTAGTGAAGAGGTTGTGAAGGCTAGAGAAGCTAGGCATCTGAAACCAAAAAATGTCAAATTTGTTGATTGCCCCCAAGTGAATAAACAAGTGCTCTTCAATATGAAAAGAAATACTCGGTCAACTGACATGAAGATGCAAGGTGTTCAGAGAGAGTTTTTGAAGAGTGCCATTCCGATCACCAAAGTTATTGATACTCTACATGCTGCATATGACAAAGGTACAGAATTAGATTTACCTAGTTTGATAAAGAACTTATCTGATTCCTTAGCTTTTCTTGGATCAGCTAACGTGGAAATGGTGAAATGCAGGAGAGAGAACATCAAAGATGATATCCCTCAAAAAATGAAAGGAATTTGTTCCACTGATACTGAATTCTCCGCCTCTCTTCTTTTTGGGGACAAGTTTCTTCAAACCATTAAAGAGGTGTCTGAGGAGCACAAGGTTACTCAGGATATGAGGCAAGAAGAGCAGGCTCCTGCTTCACGTGGTGGAAACGCCCGCTATAGACCTTATTTCAGAAGAGGTTCTGCTGGCAGGTTCAACCGAGGACGTTACAGTCCCTATTCAAGGCGAGGTTCTTTTTTAAGCCGTCGAGGTTATTATCAGAGTCAAGCGCGTCCTGCTCAACGTTCTCGACTGGTGAGTCGCAAGAATTGAGAGTTTGTTCTGAAAATTTTAATCATGTTGGTAGTTTTGTAGCGGGGAATATACATAATAGATTATCTTTTTGGGAAAAATTAACTTCTGATGCAACCATTCTTAAATTTGTTAAAGGAGTTGATATAGATTTCTCATCAATTCCTCCTCACTGCTCTAGGGGGAAAGTAATAAGCTTCGGGTTGGAAGAGAAACATAAAATTGATGAGCAACTGAATAAATTCATGAAACAGGGAATAATTGAAAAGGCATCTTCAGTTGATGATGAATTTGTTACTCATATCTTTACGAGACCTAAAAAAGATGGATCATTGAGAATTATCCTGAACTTATCTGAATTGAATGAATACGTGGTTTATGAACATTTTAAGATGGAAAATCTTCAATTGGCACTTTCGCTCATAAAGCAGAATTGTTTCATGTCGTCTATTGATCTCAAAGACGCCTATTTCTCCGTATCGGTAAATCCTGAATTCAGAAAGTTTCTTAGATTTTACTGGGATTCCAAATTATTTCAATTCACGTGTATGCCCAATGGACTCTCCAGCGCTCCTAGAATATTTACTAAATTGTTGAAACCCATTTTCAGCTCATTAAGGAGCAATGGTTACTGCTCTGTTTATTATTTAGATGACTCGCTACTGATAGGAGATACTGCTGAAGAATGTCTTGCTAATGTCAATTTAACTGCTAGGTTATTGAAGGAAGCAGGTTTTTTCATCAATGAAAATAAATCTAGTTTGATTCCTAGAAAAACAATCAAATTTTTGGGTTTTGAAATAGATTCCAGACGAATGATCATCAAATTAACCTCCGAGAGAGTAAAGAAAATTATAGACTTAGGGAATTTATTGCTGAAGAGTAAGAAAATAGTCATCAGAGAACTTGCAACTTTTATTGGGACTGTTGTGTCATCTTTTCCAGCTGTGACTTATGGCCCTTTATTCTACCGATATCTTGAGAATGATAAAACGGAAGCACTTAAAATAAATTCTGGTAATTTTGAATCCGAGGTAGTGTTATCGGTTGAAGCTAAGGAAGAAATTTTGTGGTGGATTGATAATATCTGGAATAGTGAAACAGATATCGGAGAACCAAATAGTCCTGATATGATTGTATCCACAGATGCTTCCTTGAAAGGTTGGGGGGCAGTTACTGAATTGCATAAAATTGGAGGAAGATGGAACGATACTGAGCTAGGACATCATATAAATGTATTGGAATTAATTGCCATCTTGTTTGCTATCAAAGCACTAACTAGAGAGAGTACTGTGAAACACGTTAGAATTCGTACAGATAGTATGACTGCAGTTTGTTATTTGAACAAATTAGGTGGCACAAAATCTCTCAAATGCCATAAAGTTGTCAAAGAAATTTGGCTTTATGCGATTTCGCATGCATTTGTAGTTTCTGCAGAGCATTTACCTGGTGTAAAAAATACATTAGCAGATCGGGAAAGTAGAGTGTTTCATGATGATACTGAATGGACATTGGAAGGCTCAATTTTTGATAAGGTTGTAAAATCCTTTGGACAACCGGAAGTTGATTTATTTGCATCAAGATTGAATTCTAAATGTTCGCGTTATGTTTCATGGAAACCTGATCCTAATGCATACAGTATTGATGCGTTCAAACAAGATTGGAGGAATCTTAAATTCTATTGTTTTCCTCCTTTTAGTGTTATTTCGAGATGCGTCTCTAAAATTGTCAAAGATGAAGCCGAAGGAATTATGGTTGTACCTTTGTGGAGTACACAACCCTGGTTCCCAAGGTTGTTGAGAATACTGTCTGAGCCTCCAATTTTGTTACCACTTAATGTGCTTCATTTACCTTACAGCAATTTGGATCACCCACTGAAAGCGAAACTAAGACTGATTGCGTGCAAAGTATCAGGGAATGCTACTCAAAACAAGGTATTTCTGAAGAGGCTGTCTCCATCATTATGGCATCATGGAGAAGAAGTACACTCTTGCAGTATGAATGCTATTTTAAAAAGTGGTGTTCTTTCTGTTGTGAACGGGAAATCGATCCCATGCATAGTAATGAAAAGATAGTTATCGAGTTTTTGACTTCGCTCTACAAAACAGGGCTTGGTTACAGCGGAATTAATACTGCGAGATCAGCACTCTCAGCAATTCTTTGGAATGATAATGGGGTCACCATAGGTAGATTTCCTACTGTAATCAGATTTATGAAAGGAGTGTTCGAAAACAGGCCCAGTTTGCCTCGTTACAAATACACATGGGATGTGAACATAGTCTTGGAGTACCTAAGTTTGCTGTTTCCTCATCACTCTATTCCGCTAGATGAGCTATCTCATAAGCTAGTTATGTTACTAGCTCTCCTGTCAGCACAACGGGCTCAAACTTTAGTGTGCCTCAAGTTGAGTAATTTGATTTTATCAAACGATAAGTATACTTTTGTCATTACGGATAAATTGAAGTGCACTACAGCAAGAAGATTGTCTCCAGTAATTAATTTCACAAAATTTGAGGATGCAAAACTTTGCATCGTCAATGTGCTGGAGGAGTACCTGAAACGTACGGTTGATATTCGTCAGGGTGAAGATCAATTGATTCTGAGTTACTTTAAGCCTTATAAGGCAATTACAACTGAGACTGTTAGCAGATGGATCAAGAAAGTAATGTACGAAGCGGGGATTGAAGTTGACAAATTTCATGCCCATAGCACTAGATCTGCTTCAACTTCAGCTGCTATGAGAGAGAATATGAATGTTCAAGACATTTTGAAAACTGCCGGATGGAGTAATGCGGTTACATTCGCAAAATTTTACGATAAACCGATTGAAAATGGATTGGAGTTTGGACAGAGAATTCTGGAGGGTCAAAAGAAGCTCTAAAATCTCGGTTTTCCCTAACGAATCTTGCGCAGTATGGTGGATAATTACGAAGTTAAACGAGACTCACTTGTGAGTTGAAGTTTGACTGAGGTTATCCACCATCTGCGCATTCGTAGGGAAAATCGCCCTGCCCTCCCGTCCCTGGGTGAATCTACGAATGTTGCTTTGACCCTCAATTCTCTGTCGCTTTGAAGACTGACAACTACCTGCACAAGGCTTCGCTTCTCGATTTTCCCTACGAATGCGCAGATGGTGGATAACCTCAGTCAAACTTCAACTCACAAGTGAGTCTCGTTTAACTCCGTAATTATATGAGGTGGTTTATTTAATTGAAGTACGTACATGTACAACGGTAAATATTTTGCGCATAAATATTGGTAGTACATTTACTACCATTTGCATCAAAAAGAATTAATAAATGATATACAATAATTTTTTCTTCATGTGAAAATAATTCACAATAAAACAAAAATAAGTTATCTTGCATAAGTAATAATAAGTAACTCATAAATTCACAGGATAAATTACTATGGCTATCTTACTTATTAAAAAAAGGGAATTGAAAATGATTTCATAAATTTTTACCACAGTGTTTGAATATCCCAAGACAAGCGTATGAAATATATAAAATTAACTGACGTAGATAACAAGAGACGGAGGTAAATAAATTAAACACCGGAACTATTATAACATTAAAAAATACCTTATTAACGGATAAAATTTACTATCAAAGTATCAAGGTCATTACAAATATACTGTTCTTCAATTAGATGACCATACTCTTCTATATTATCCTTTTTATTTATAGAGCAGTCAGGGCTAAAAATTCTAAATTTTCTTTGGAAGAAAACAAAGCACTTTTTTTTCACTGGTGGGCAGTGGGGCCACGCTGAGGGCCAAAATAGCACAGAGTGCTGCATTTGCCCACCCCTGCTCTAATCTATCCACTCTCTCACCATTTTCCTCTTTTCACAGATATTCACCATGAATCGCCTTCCGAACGAAGTAATCCTAAGGATTCTGAGTCACGTGGACTCATTATCTGACTCAATTGCGATGTCTCGGGTCAACAGCAGATTCAACGTTCTGGTCAAAGATAGGACTTGGAGACGGAGACTTGTAGTCACTGTGAGTATTGTTGAGGAGAAGTAGAAGTATTCTATTATTAGACTCGGAAAGTGGGTTTTTGTCATTGGTCATGAAACAACCTGACATTTAGAATGCGTGACGTGACTGACGTCATAACAGCAACACTCTAAAATCATATTTAAGACAGTAGAAGAAGGTAAGATTGTAAAAACTGTTTATCAATTGATATAATAAGAGAAACACTTCTTGTTTTATTCAGTTATTTATACTGTTAAACCATAAATTGTCTCTTTAAATCTGTTGCCTTGCTTACTTTATGGTCAAAAATCACTCAATTGTTATGCACTACTATAAATATTATGTAAAGTGGAAATAAAGTCGTTGCTGCTCAAAATTTTGTGCAGCATATAGACAGAAAGAGTGATTTGTGACGTCATCAAGACATTACACCTAAGTATAAAATTAGCGTTTCACTGTTTATGCAGTTTGAATAACTTGAATATGTTCATTAGTGTTTTTTTAATGACAATAAATAATCAGTTTTTATAATTACATGCTATTCAATTGTCTTAAATATGATTTTAGAGTGTTGCTATTATGACGTCACCAATACAACATGCCTCGATTGTCTTTACTATATTTCAATTCTATTTTACCACTACAAAACCTAGATGGCAGCACAAAAACCTTTTGAAAAAGAAATTTGCAAGAGTGGTGTATCTTGCTGTATTATAATATATTAGTTAACATTGTCTCCTTTTTAGGATTCTTTCATATATTATTTATCACACTCTTTGGGATAGTTATTAAATTGTTAGGTCTCTAAAAACCTATGAAAGCATATGTTCCATATATTGAAAATATCGGTGCCAATTTCTTTCAATAGATGTAGCAAATTTAATAAAAGTTCCTAATAAAAGAAGCAATTATGGTAAACGTATATATGCTGTATGCACCAAATTGCAGTTTGATTGCGATTTATTGAACATCTTCATTTTTTTTCAGAGAAAGGAGATTGAAAAAACTCTTCCTAAAGAACTTAACGAAGAAGATTTTAACAAGAATATGCTGATGCAGGAAGTTCTAGAATCCAAAAACCTGACTACGGTGACGATACAAAGATGTAAAGTTGATTCGCCTTTCAATAAACAACTTCCTGCTTTTATTAACGAGTGTCTGAAGAAGCGTCCCTATCTGGAATTTTTGGAATATCTCGTAAAATGCGATACCGTAGAATTATTCTGCAGAAAGGGTGCTTTCACACTCAGTATGCTGCGGTTCAGAGAAGCAGACCAACAGCAAAGTGATACTCTACAACATATTAATGACATTGTCAGAAACTCTAAATTTGATTTGAAAACATTTATCATTTATGAGAATGATTCCATTGAGCCGGCTCTAAAAATTCTTTCCAGATACAAACATTCTTTGGAAGTGGTTGTACTGGACGAGCTGACAGATTCAATGCGAGTTTTCAGAGAATTGGAAAAAGTCAGTAACTTGAAACAAGTCTCCGTTCTGCCCGAAGCTAAAGGTTTACGGATTAGAGATCCTATCCCAATTATTAGTATAGAATCAGTTAACATTTTACTCTCACCCTGGTACTTGGAACAAATCAATAGGAGAGAAATACTTGGAATTTTCCTATCAGAGAAACTGAAGAAAATTTACATAAGTGGAATTATGATTTATAGGCTCCAAGAAATTATTTTTCAACGGTGTCCGAACTTGGAGAGCATCAAAATAGCGATGACTTATTGCCAAACAATCTCAAAAAATGATCTTCTGCTTGATTTCGAGGATATCCTAATGGAGTTCAAAGGACATTTGAATGTCAAAAAAATCACAATAGACTGTTGTACAAAATATTTCCTGAAAAAATTAAAGAAAAGGGCATCTGTAATATTGGATGGAACTTGTGTTTGCAAGTTCAGCGATACCTGTTTTGAGGCCGTAAAAAAATAGTACTGTTCTGGTAACAATAAGTGAACTTATAACTAGAGCCCGGACAAATGCCATAAAGTCCTAAAATGCCATAAGGTCAATAAATGCCATACAGTCCTAAAATATCATAAATTCCTTAAATGATGCAAAGTCTTATTTTGGGCTTTTTATACTATTTAATAATTTGGTAAGTCGGTAAAGTTGATGGGATATATTGGCAAATTTATAGAACGTTATAATGCAATCCAAATCTGTCTGAATTATTATATAAATGTACTACTCCTATCATTTCAAGAATTAACATAGTCATCACTGTATCTAGTTTTCTGTAACTCTTCACATTAATTTTTTAGCACAGACTCTGTCATTAATAAAAAAAAAAATTGCGAATAATCAATATAATAAACTATTCAAAGAGAGATATATGTAGAACCTAGTAATATTTGTAATATTTACAATAGAAAAACTGTCAGGTGACAAAAATTGTGTTTTGTCTTGTAAGTGGTTTTTCCTGTACAACAGTTTCAGAATATCTTAATTGGTCTAATTATCTAATTTCTAATATATGGTTTGTCTACTACGAGGGCTTGCTGTAAATACAAATTTCTAATTTAATATTGGAATTAATTACATTTCATTTATTTCAATTTATCTAACAATTTTTATAATACTTTCAGGTTAAATTTGAATAAATATACTATAGACTAGATTCATTGAATTTTTAAGGAATGAATTGTTTATTTGTTTTCACCCTTTTTTTTATTTAAACAGACTGAAAACTGCTAATTTATTCGTTGTAAATACCTATTTATTAATCCTAAAAGTGTATGTATAAGTCCTATACTGCCTTTTTTGAGGTCCTTAAATGCCTTTTTTAAGGTCCTAAAATGCCTTTTTATAGGTCCTAAAAGTCCGGGTTCTACTTATAACTGTTCCCTATTCATATAAATATTAAAAATGTTAGAAACTCATTATTATTGTAACTATGCAGGTAAAGTTAAATATTGGTTATATTGATTGCAGCTACTTGAAATATCTCGTATGTGCGTGACAACTACCGCCACACTTTGAAGAAAGATGTGGAAAATGTATTTTTATAGATGTAGGTTCTTTTTTTTTTAGAAATTAGTAAATTGAAAGATTATGTTTACTTAATATTGATAAACAGCAAAACTTAACAGTATAATCCTACCCGCCATAGTTTTTGCTAGATATATCGCTTCTATGAAGATCAAATATCCTCGTTCTTGTTCATCTTAACCAAAGCGAAAAATAATATTGATGGCAAAGTTATCCTAAAAATATTCCTGCTATAAAAGATCTTCTCTCTAGATACTGAAGACATCATTTCCTACTTGGTAACTACTTCCATTCCATGAATTTATTGAATGTTAAATCAATTCTGTAAAACCTTAGCTTAAATGTATGGTAAGTTACTAATTATCGTACGATTCCGAATATTTGATTATGAAGGAAGAAATATGTATTTTTATTAGTAAATCCTTTATAACTGCGTTGATACGAATTGAAATAACGAGTTAAATTTTACAGTTTCTTATATATTACCAAAAATGTTGAACTATTCGATCATTTGTAACTTCCCTTATTTATTTCGTGTAGAATGTCTTTCTAAATATTTTTTATCTAGTAAGTTTGTAACCTTCATATTTTGTTTGAATCTTTGGTGTTGAATTATTGTACCTGATGAAAGAAATAAAATTTAAATATTATTGGAAATATAAATTAATTTTCTATCCCCTGAAGATGAAATGTTAGTTGTTTTATGTTAACCTGTTCTTAATTAATTTATTAGTTTAAAGAAAAAAGTATTTGCTACTAACCTTTATTATGTTTGAAAAATACAAAACTCTTATAGAGAGTTTCTGTAGCATTATTACATCATTAATTAATAAATAATTTCAAAGAACAGTAGATATAATATGAATCAAGCTATAAATTATTACAAAAATTTATATAAAATGTAAGCAAAAATTTAGTAAAATCGAAAACTTCCTATTTAACACCATAAAATAGAAATTACATGAAAATTTAATATTTCATTTATTAGAAATATATTTGAACAGAATAAAACGAAATAGTATTCAATCCAGTTTATCAATAATATTGGCTATTGCTGGTAGTATGTAATAGTTAACGACCATTTGAGGTTAGTCTCGGTCTCATATACAGGAACCAAACAAACTACAACTCTTTATTTATCTTCAAATGTTTGTTTACAATTAAGAGTTGAATTTTTTTCAAAGTCTGCAGAAGAAGCAGACCTTCTTTAAATAATTGAAGAAATGAAATGGTTCTGTTGCTAATTAGCTTACTATAAAAACAACAACTTCGGTCGATGTTTGTGAAATATTAATACTTTCACCTCAACTTTACGATTAAATATAAATAAATACATGTTTCCTTACTGTATCATCCCATCAATTTGATTGCATAATTTTAGATGTCAGAAAGATTTAGCAGGGTCTGTAAAAGAATGAAAATGGAAAATTAATAGCCTGGTTATGAAATACATTTAAAAAAAAAATAATCTACCAAATAGTTTCAAGACACAGATAAATGTAAAATCTCTTAAACCTGAAATTAATGGAATTATATATGGTTTTGAATGAACTGTTTCATATAAGTTATAAAACAGTTCTTTTAGTATAGTACTCGAGATTATAGTTATTATTAAACTAATAAACAATAAGATATAGTGATCGAAATGTTTATTAAATAGACATTTAAGCTTATAATTCTAATAGTTAATAAAGTTATTTGTCCATAAAATCCGAAAATCATAACCGTTTTTTTGTAGAAACTGATACTTTTTGAGATATGAG